>PVIH01010507.1:0-38322 GCA_004025045.1 Sigmodon hispidus | reverse complement strand
AAGCCAGCCCTGCATTTCTGGGATGAAGCCTACTTGGTCATAGTGGATGATATCTTTTATACATTGTTGTACACAGTTTGCCAAAATTTTGTTGAGAATTTTCACATCAATATTCATGAGGGAAATTGGTCTGTAATTCTCCTTCTTTGTTGTGTCTTTGAGTGGCTTGGATATTAGGGTGATTGTGGCTTCATAAAAGGAATTTGGCAATATTCCTTCAGTTTCTACTGTGTGAAATAGTTGAAGAGTAATGGTAGTAATTCTTCTTTGAATGTCTGGTAGAATTCAGCACTGAAACCATCTGGACCAGGGCTTTTATTTTTGGGGAGGTTTTTAATGACAGCTTCAATTTCCTTAAGGATTATAGGCCTGTTTAGGTAATTAATCTGATCTTCATTTAATTTTGGTAGATGGTACCTGTCCAGAAAGCTGTCTATTTCTTCTAGGTTTTTCATTTTTGTGGAATACAGATTTTCAAAATATGATCTGATAATTCTCTGTATTTCCTGGGGGTCTGTTGTTATGTCCCCCTTTTCATTTCTGATTTTGTTGATTTGGACACTCTTTCTCTGTTTTTTGATTAGTTTGGCTAAGGGCTTATCTATCTTGTTGACTTTCTCAAAGAACCAACTCTTAGATTCGTTGATTCTTTTAATTGTTCTTTTTGTTTCAATTGTGTTGATTTCAGCTCTAAGTTTGATTATTTCCTGCCATCTACTCCTTCTAGGTGAGTTCTCTTCTAATTGTTCTAAGGCTTTCAGCTGAGCTGTTAGGTCTCTAGTGTGGGATTTCTCTAGGTTTTTCACGTAGGCATCTAGCGCTATGAATTTTCCTCTTAAGACTGCTTTCATTGTGTCCCACAAGTTTGGATATGTTGTGGATTCATTTTCATTAAATTCTATGAAGACTTTGATTTCTTTCTTAATTTCTTCCTTGACCCAGAGATGGTTCAGCTGAGTGATGTTTAGTTTCCATGAGTTGGTAGGCTTTCTTTGATTTTTGATGTTGTTGAACTCTAACTTTAGGCCCTGGTGGTCTGATATGTTACAAAGGATTATTTCCATTTTTTGTATCTGTTGATATTTGCTTTATGACTAATTATGTAGTCAATTTTGGAGATAGTGTCATGAGGAGCTGAGAAATATGTACATTCCTTTGCATTTGGGTGGAAGCTTCTGTAGATATCTATTAAATCCGTTTGCATCATAACCTCTTTTAGACTCCTTATTTCTCTATTGAGTCTCTGTCTGGTTGACCTATCCAGGGTTGAAAGTGGGGTATTGAAGTCTCCCACTATTAGGATGTAAGACTTGATGTGGGATTCCAGCTTTAGCAGTGTTTCTTTTACATAAGTAGGTGCCCTTATATTAGGGGCATAAATTTTCAGAATTGAAATCTCCTCTTGACCAATTTTTCCTGTGATGATTAAGTAATGACCATCTTGGTCCCTTTTAATCGCTTTTAGCTTAAAGTCTACTTTGTTAGATATTAGGATTGCAACCCCTACTTGTTTCTTAGGACCGTTTGACTGGAAAATCTTTTCCCAACCCTTTACTCTAAGCCTGTGTCTGTCTTTGTTGTTTAGGTGTGTTTCTTGTAGGCTTCAGAAGGATGGCTTTTGTTGTTGTATCCATCTTGTTAGTGTGTGACGTTTTATAGGAGAGTTGAGTCTATTTATATTAAGGGAAATTAGTGACCATTGATTGATATTTCCTGCCATTTTTGGTGGTAACTTGTTTGTGTTTCCTTTCTCTGAAGTATTCTTCTGTGAAGTTATTGATTGTTTGTGGTTTCATGGGTGTATCTGGGGTCCTTAGGTTGGAGTTTTCCCTCTAATACTCTCTGTAGCGCTGGATTGGTAGATAGATATAGTTTCATTCTGACTTTGTCATGAAATATCTTGTTTACTCCATCTATGGTGACTGATAATTTTGCAGGGCATAGTATTCTAGTTTGGCAGCCATGCTCTTTTAGGTTCTATATAACTTCTGACCAAGCCCTTCTAGCTTTTATCATTTCCATTGAATAGTCAGGCATTATTCTGATGGGTCTGCCTGTATATGTGAGTTGGCCCTTTTCTTTTGGAGCTCTTAAAATTTTTTCTTTTTCTATATGTTTTGTGGCTTGATTATAATGTGACACGCTGACTCTTTTTTGGGGGGGTCATATCTATTTGGTGTTCTGTAAGCTTCTTGTATCTTTATAGGCATTTTCTTCTTCAGGTTAGGGAAGTTTTCTTCTATGATTTTATTGAGAACATTATCTGTGCCTTTGAGCTGGTATTTTTCTCCTTCTTCTATTCCTATTATTCTCAAATTAGGTCTTTTCATGATGTCCCAGATTTCCTGAACAGTTTGAGTTACGGCTTTTTTAGTTTTACTATTTTCTTTGGCTGATATATCTATTTGAGCTACTGAGTCTTCCACTTCAGAGATTCTATCTTCCATCTCTTGAACTCTGTTTGTTATGCTTGTATCTGTGGTTCCACCTTTTTTCTTCAGATTTTCTATTTCCATCTTTGCCTCATTTTGTGCCTTTTTTATTGCTTCTATTTCAGCTTTTAGTTCCTGGCATGTTTCTTTCATAGATTTGTTCATCTCTTCCAGTTTTTTGTTTGTATTTTCTTCTATTTCTTTAAGGCTCTTTTTCATATCTTCTTTGAGAGCTTCGATGATCATCAAAAAGGAATTTTTGATGTTGCCTCCTTCTGTTTCCTCTTCATTGCTCAGTTCAGGTCTTGTATTTGTAAGATTGCCACTTTCTTCTGGAGTTATCTTTTTGTTCTTTGTATTATTATGTAAGTTTTTGCACTGATGTTTGCCCATGGCTTCAGTGGTTCACGATTTGGTGGCTCCTGGATAGTTGTGGTACTCGGGCTTGTGTGCCTCCTGTCACCTCTCTGGGTGGGGTCTGAGTCTGTCCTTCAGGGACCCCAGTTGTTATCTGTTTGCTCAGTTGGAGGTGG
Source organism: Sigmodon hispidus (assembly GCA_004025045.1). Classification (NCBI taxonomy): domain Eukaryota; kingdom Metazoa; phylum Chordata; class Mammalia; order Rodentia; family Cricetidae; genus Sigmodon; species Sigmodon hispidus. The sequence continues at coordinate 35,357 of PVIH01010507.1, read as the reverse complement.
AGGTGGGTAGCTGTGCAAATTCCCTCAGCAGCAGCTGGGGGGAATGTGACAGGTAGACTTTATCTGCGCCTGCTACAGAGTGTGCTGGGACTCGCTCTGCAGACAGCACCCGGTCCCACCTCTTCAATTTCTTTCCTCAGTGATTTAAAGTTTTTGTCAAATAGACCTGTTACTTCTTTGGTTACAGGTACTCCAAGGTATTTAATGTTACTGGCGGCTATTATAAAGGGTGATATTTCCCTTTTTCCTTTTACAGCCCTTTTATCTTTAGTGTCTAAGAGGGCTACTGATTTCTTTGAGTTAATCTTGTATCATGCTACATTGTTGAAGGTGTTTATCAGCTGTAGAAGTTCTCTGGTATGATTTTGTGGGTCATTTATGTATACAATCATATCATCTGCAAATAGAGATAGTTTCACTTCTTCTTTTCCAATTTGTATCCCCTTAATCTCTTTTTGTTCTCTTATTGCTTTGGCTAAAACTTTGAGAACTATATTGAATAGATAAGGAGAGAGATGACATCCTTGTCTAGTTCCTGATTTTAGTTGGATTGCTTTGAGTTTTCTCCATTAAGTTTCATGTTGGCTGTTGGCTTTTTGTAAGTAGCCTTTATTATATTTAGATGTTTTCCCTGTATTCCTGATCTCTCCAGACTTTTATCATAAAGGGGTGTTGGACTTTGTCAAAGAATTTTTCAGCATCTAAGGGTATCATGTGTTTTTTTTTTCAGTTTGTTTATAGGATGGATGACATTTACGATTTTTTGTATATTGGACCATCCCTACATTTCTGGGATGAAGCCTACATGGTCATAGTGGATGATATTATTTACATGTTGTTGTATATGGTTTGCCAGAATTTTGTTGAGAATTTTAGCATCAATATTTATGAGGGAAATTGCTCTGTAATTCTTTTTTGTTGCCTCTTTGAGTGGCTTGGGTATTAGGGTAATTGTGGCCTTATAAAAAGAGTTTGGCAAAATTTCTTCAGTTTCTACTGTGTGAATTAGTTGAGGAGTATTGGTAGTAGCTCTTCTTTGAATGTCTGGTAGAACTCTGCACTGAAACCATCTGGACTTGGGCTTTGTTTTTTACTTGGGAGACGTTTAATGACAGCTTCAATTTCCTTTGGGTTGTATGTCTGTTTAGGTATTTAATCTGGTCTTCATTTAATTTTGCTAAGTGGAACCTGTCCAGAAAGCTGTCCATTTATTCTAGGCTTTCCATTTTTGTGGAGTATAGATATTAAAAATATGATTTATTAATCCTCTGTATTTCCTGGGGGTCTGTTGTTATGTCACCTTTTAATATCTGACTTTCTTGATTTGGAAACTCTCTCTCTCTGCTTTTTAGTTAGTTTGGATAAGGGTTTATCTATCTTTTGACTTTTTCAAAGAACCAACTCTTTGATTCATTGATTCTTTTAATGTTTTTTTTTCTTTCAATTGTATTGATTTCAGCTCTAAGTTTGATTATTTCCTGTCGTCTACTCCTTCTAGATGAGTTTGCTTCTAATAGTTTTAATGCATGCAGCTGTGCTGATAGTTCTCTAGCGTGGAATTTTTCTAGGTTTTTCATATAGGCATCTAGTGCTATGAATTTTCCTTTCAAGATTGCCTTCATTGTGTCCCATAAGTTTGGGTACATTGTGGATTCATTTTTGTTAAATTCTAAGAAGTCTTGATTTCTTTCTTAATTTCTTCTTGACCAATAGGTGGTTCAGTTCAGTGATGTTTAGTTTCCATGAGTTGGTAGGCTTTCTGTGATTTTTGATGTTGTTGAACTCTAACTTTAGGCCACCATGGTCTGATATGTTACAAGGGACTATTTCCCCCTTTTTGTATCTATTGATATTTGCTTTATGACTAATTATGTGGTCAATTTTAGAGAAAGTTCCATGTCTTGCTGAAAAATATGTATGCTGCTTTGCATTTGGGTGGAAGCTTCTGTAAATATCTATTAAATCCATTTGCATCATAACCTCTGTTATACTTCTTATTTCTCTGTTTAGTCTCTGTCTGTTTGTCCTATCCAAGGGTGAAAGTGGGGTTTTGAGGTCTCCCACTATTAGGGTGTGAGAGTTGATGTGAGTTTTGAACTTTAGTATTGTTTCTTTTACATAGATAGGTGCCCTTATATTAGGGGGCATAAATATTCAGGATTGAAATCTCCTCTTGACCAGTTTTTCCTGAGATGAATAAGTAATGTCCATCCTGGTCTTTTTTAACTGATTTTAGTTTGATGTCTACTTTGTTAGATATTAGGATGGCAACACCAGCTTGTTTCTTAGGGCCATTTGCTTGGAAAATATTTTCCCAACCCTTTACTCTGAGCCTGTGTCTGTCTTTAAGGTTGAGGTATGTTTCTTGTATGCAGCAGATGGATGGCTTCTGTTTTTGTATCCATTTTGTTTGTGTGTGTCTTTTTATAGGTGAATTGAGTCCATTGATATTAAGGGATATTAGTGACCACTGATTGATATTTTCTGCTATTTTTGATGGTGGGTTATATGTAGTTATATGTATTTCCTTTCTCTGGGCTTTTCTTCTGTGGGATTATTGAATGTTTGTGGTTTTTGGGTGTATCTGTGATCCATAGATTGTAGTTTTCCTTCTAATGCTTTCTGAAGGGCTGGATTATTAGATAGGTATTATTTAAATTTGGCTTTGTCATGAAATTTCTTGCTTACTCTATCTATGGTGATTGATAGTTTTGCTGGGTACAATCATCTAGGTTGGCAGCCTTGCTTTTTCAGTGTCTGTATAACTTCTGCCCAAGACTTTCTTGCTTTCTTTGTTTCCATTGAATAGTCAGGTGTGATTCTGATGGGTCTGCCTTTATAGGTAAGTTGGCCCTTTTCTTTTGCAGCTCTTAAAATTTTTTCTTTGTTCTATATGTTTTGTGGCTTGATTATTATGTGGCAAGCATGCTTTTTTTTGGGGGGTCATATCTATTTGGTGTTCTGTATGTTTCTCATATCTGTATAGCCATCTCCTTCCTTAAGTTGGAAAGTTTCTTGTAGGATTGTATTGAATACATTATCTGTGTCCTTGAGCTGGAATTCTCCTACTTCTATTTCTATTATTTTCAGGTTAGGTCCTTTCATGGTGTCCCAGATTTCCTGACGTTTTGTGTTATGGCTTTTTGGTTTGAATATTTTCTTTGACTGATGTACCTATTTCAGCTACTGAGTCTTCCATCTCTTTGATTCTGTTGGTTATGCTTGTGGATGCAGTTCTTGTTCTATTCTTCAGGGTTTCTATTTCCATCTTTGCCTCATTTTGTGCCTTCTTTATTGCTTCTAGTTTAGTTTTTAGATCCTGGAATGTTTCTTTCATTTTTCTGTTTACCTTTTCTTGGTTTTCTTTCCAGGATGTATTTATCTCTTCCAATTTTTTGTTTGTATTTTCTTCTATTTCTTTAAGGGAATTTTTTTATATTTAATAAAAAGGCTTCAATAATCTTCATAAAGGTACTTTTGCTGTTGTTTCCGTGTGTTTCCTCTTCATTGCTCTGTTCAGGTCTTGTAGTTGTAGAACCACCAGTTTCTTCTGGTGTTGCCCTGTTGTTCTTTATATTGCTATATGTATTTTTGCACTGGCGTCTGCCCATGGCTTCAGTGGTTCACAATTAGTCAGCTCCTAGTCAGTTGTGGCTAGAGGGCTTGTGTGTGTCCTGTCTGCTCTGAGCAAGGGGTCTGTTTGATCTTTGACTCTGCTTTGGACAGGCGACTGCGTTTCCAATGGACAGAGTTTCAAACCCTTGGTCCTTGTCTTGTGATGCAATTCTCCCTGGAGACTGTGCCCAGTTGGGCAGGGCCTAGAGCCCTCTGCTGGGAAGAGTTTTGGATCAGACCTTGGGTGAGAGCTTGATCCTGGAGAAGAATTCTCTGGATTGTGGCCCAGAGGGTGGGATCAGCTCACCTTTGGCTCCGCTCTGTATGGGGATGGAGTTTCAAAGCCAGAAATTTTCATCTTACAAGCTTAATTTTATTACTAAATATATTTAAAGCACTTTATGTAGTATTTAATTTGCAGTGTATTGCAGTAGCATTCTCTTGGGTAATTTGGGAGACAGCGCACAAGCCTTGGAATCCTAGACCTGTCACCAACGCATTTAACCATGTGTGATTTAGTTTCTGTCTTAATCAAGATTTAAGTATAAAATTAATGCATAGAAAGTTAATGTGAAAATAACTTTTTTATTCTAACTCTCATTGATTGCTACTACAAATTGACTATGTAAAGATGATATGGGTCTCACATGGAGTTACATTGTTTAACTATGCTATCCTACATTGTACCATTAAGTTTTTAAAACATCTTTGTCTCTTTTTAAAATTTTAATTTGGTGGATTCTTTTTGCTATGACTGGTATATTTTCCTGCTCAAGTTCTACATCCAGCATCCTCACTCTGTTACTAGTATGCCACTTTTCCTTCTCAATATCTGGATTTATTTTTGCATAACTCTCTATATGGGAACATACTGTTCAGAAAATCTTATCCTGGTCCATAGCCTTCTCTGAATTTTTGATAACTTAGTATTTATACCTGTCACTAGGCAGTTAATTTGATTCTTTTAAAATTATTTGTTTTGAGATTATAATATAGTTACATCATTTCACCCTTTTTCTTCTCTCCAGTCCCTTTCTTTATATCCTTCCTTGCTTTTTTTCAAAATTACAACCTCATTTTTCCATTGTTATTGTTGCTTACATGTATGTACACACACACACACACACACACACACACACACACACACTCATTCCTAAATACACAGATGCAACCTATTCAGTCTGTATAATGTTATTAGTATGTATGTTTGTATAGACATGCCAATGGACAGGGGAAAACCAAGAGGTCTAACCCTAGAGAAAGAACTACAGGCAACTAAGAAGTGCTGAGAGTGGGTGAAATCGTCTTCCTTAGGGAAGAGTCCACTAGGTGGTTCATTTCATTCTTTATTGTTTCCTATTGAATTTTTTGATAGAATTTTAAACACTACACACTTAAACTTTTAAATACATTAGGAATTTATTTACTTATTTATTTGTTATTATTTATTGATTGATTGATTGATTGGTTTTTCAAGACAGGGCTTCTCTGTGTAGCTTTGGAGCCTGTCCCGTCCTGGAACTTGCTTTGTAGACCAGGCTAGCCTCAATCTCAGAGTTCCACTTGCCTCTACCTCCCTAGTTTTGGGATTAAAGGCGTGTGCCACCATTGCCTGGCTAGAAATCTATTTTACTTATGTTATTTGACCTCCAGTGTTGATTCTGAGACTGTATACCATGTTCCTTCACAATGTGATAGAACACTTTAATTAAAACAACAAAATCTATCAAAGATCATCATAAGCAAGATTTTTGCCAGGACTATTGTATAATTCAGGAAATGAAAATAGGATAGTGATCTTTATTAGTATAAAAATGAGATTAAGGAGTATGGCCTAATCTGACCTACAGCCTGTTTTTGTATGCTCTGAAAGATAACAATGGTTTTAACATTTTAAATGGTGAAAAAAAGAACAAAAGAAAGATATTTAATGATGTATCAAAACTTTGTGAAATTCAAATTTCAACATGGATATATTGCATGTTGCAGAATCCACTCATTTCTGTGTCTGTGGTGGCTTTGGTGTTACAGTGGCAGAGTTGAGTGACTGTAACAGAGCCTCGGTGGCCTAAGAGCCTAAAATAATTGCTGTCTGGCCTTTTACGTAAAGAGGAGATGGAAAACAAAATAAACAGACCCAAACCAATCAAACCAATTAGAAAAGCAAGTATGGGGGGTTAATTAGAATCCCCTCGGCTCTCTTTAATTTCTCATCCTCCTACTCCAAGAAAACACTTTAGTGTTTTCTTTTATACATGTTTCTCTATAAGCCCACATCCATATTCACAAATACGTACATTTATGAAAGAAATTCAACCCTTCATTATTATAAGGGCTTTTGTTCTTTATCTTTTAAATTTTATTTTTATTTAGCATTTTAATCTTGACTTTGGGTCATCTGGGAAGGAAGTCTGAGGACCTTGGTATAAACTCTTTATTTGGCAAATGTCAAAAGTATTGAGTGCTAAGATCAGTCAAGGCTGAAAATGAGGCTTTCTGGGCCTATACTGGAAATTTCAACCAAATCTGACAGTTTAAATGCCTCTTTTGACCACTGTACTAACAATAATGCTTTGTTCCCTGCACAGAAAATCTTTAGGAGTTAAAATTACATACAACTCATTGTAAGGAAAGGACACAAAGCTAGAGGCTCCATTTGGAGATGCTGAAGCTGTTTCAAACAAGATTGGAGCATTTGAAGCTGTTCTGAGCTATAGAGTCGCCCCCCTTTTCTCAACTCCATTGGCACTCTGAGAATCAGATCACCTGGGGAAAGCACATTTAAAAAATTCCAGATGGTGTGTGCGATGCTCCAGCTGTGGAGAATCTCTCCCAGTCAGACAATCTGCTGTTGTGCCTGAACCCTGTAAACTGTGCTGTGCATTTGTCACGCTTCTCCAATTGCAGCCTTCTGGATAGCTTCTCCTTGCCTTGTCTGACTCTTCCTTTCCAGCTTTTACCATCCCCCTCAATGAGCTAATGTAGTAACATCTCTTCATTGGCTATAAATCCATAGATGAACATGATATAAAATATAGTTTTGTGAAGGAAAATTGGAAAACATCTGGCTTTCTACCCATAAGATTCAGTGTTCACTTGTCTCATATGACGACGTGACTGTTTCTGTATGTGTGAAAAAGAAAAGAAACAGGAAGAGGGGAGGGAAGGCTAGCATGAGGGAGAGCTAGAAAGAATTTATGCATATGTTTTGCAGCCAGCTGGACAAAATAAGTTCATCCTCATGTCAGCCTGGTAAGAACCCTTGGTTAATGTTGGGAAAGGTCAGTCCTATGACTCGAATGTCCTTGTTGGGGCTACTGGGGAATGATTGCTTCTGGATTGGTACTGGCTCTTGTCCTGATGACAATATTTGTCTGAAGTTATTTCCAATCTATGGGGACAAGGCTGGAAAGGTTATAGGCACTGTTTGATGTTCAGGTGGGGTTTCCTTAGAAGTTGAGCACTCTGTGGATGCAATGGGAAAATTAATTGACAGATTAAACCATGGTATTGGTTGTCTGCTGCTCTCATTTTCTTTCTGTTGTGAATATTATTTTCCTAATGTGTAGGAATTAAATGCATTTGGCACTTTCTGTTTAGGCTATGTTATCATCTATTGATGGGTTCAGAAAAAGCAGATGAGTCACTTGGGATTCTGGACAGTTTTTGTTCGCTTGACATAAACTGGAGTTATTACAGAAGAGGAACCACAATTGAGAAAAATGACCCCATTGGATTACCTGTGGGCAAGTCCAGGACATTCTCCTCATTGATGATTAGTATAGAGTGGTTTAGCCTGCTGTGATGGTGCTACCCTAGACAAGTTGTCCCAGAGTATCTAAGAAGGCACTGAGCAAGCCAGGAGTGCAGTCGAGGAAGAAGCATTGCTCCATGGCCTCTGCTTAAATTCCTGCACCCAGGCTCCTGTCTTGAGTTCCAGCCCTGAGTTCCTTTAATTATGGGATTATCTCTCTCTCTCTCTCTCTCTCTCTCTCTCTCTCTCTCACACACACACACTCAGACTCTTTCTTTTCTTTTTTTCCTTTGTTGCCACATACTATTTATTTTGTTTAATGAACCCTTCCATTACTAATCAGAAGTCATAAAAATACATTGGAGGGGGAGATTGTTCCCAGTGCCCTGTCTTCTTACTCTCCTTCTTACAGTGTCCATCACTGTCAACACTGCCAAGCTAGCTGTCTTCTAATACAAATATTCTGGAAGAAGATGCGTAAGTCATGGTTAAATCCATGCCAGTTGTCTGTAAAATAAGAACTTGATATCTTTTTTTAAGGCAAAGTTTTTCTTGTTTTAATTGTGAATAAAGTCATATTTTTTTTATCCATGTATACCCTTGTTCAAACTCCCTTCCCACTACCACACCTTCCAGTCATTTTTTCTTCTCCACATCTCTTTATCTCCTCCCCAGCAAGGGCAGGAGGCCCCAAGATCCAAATATGGATTAATTCAGCATCCACTCCTGGCAGATCCACTTTCCTTACCCCAACATCAAGACTGGATCAGGTGTTCCTCTGGAGAGGATGGGATTAAATGTGCTGGTCCAAGGTCTTTCAGATTCCAAGCTGTTCAGGAGTTGTGGTTTGCAGCTTGGACATGCTTTGCTTTTTGCTGTATTGTTTAGAGTCCACTAATGAATGAGAACATCCCTTGCATATCTTTCTGGGTTTAAGATACCAAATCCATCCGTTTGTCTGCAAAAATTAGGATATCAATTTTTCTTACTACCAAGTAGTATTCCATTGTGTATATGTACCACAGTTCATTCATCCATTCTTTAGTTGAGGGGCATCTAGGCTGTTTCCAGGTTTTGCTATTACGAATCATGCTGCTATGAACATAGCTGAGCTAATGCCTTTGGAGTGCCAATGTGCATGTTTAGGGTATATGCCCAGTAGTGGTATTTCTGGATTCTTGGGGATATTGATTCCCAGTTTTCTGAGAAATCATCATACTGCATTCCAGAGTGAAACACTCCCACCAACAATGAAAGAGTGTTGCCCTTGCTCCACAACCTCTCCAACATAGGCTGTCATCTGTGACTTTTATTTTAGCCAATCTGACCGATGTCAGGTGGTATCTCAAAGTTGTTTTGATTTATATTTCTCTGATGGCCAAAGATATTGAGCACTTTTTCAAGAGCCTTTCAGCCATTCATAATTCTTCTGCTGAGAATTCCCTTTTTAATTCTGAACCCCTTTTTTTGATTGGTTTATTCAAAGTTTTGGGCTCTAGTTTCTCAAGTTCTTTATATATTTTAGAGATCAGTCCTTTATCACTTGTAGGGTTGGTCAAAATCTTTTTCCATTCTGTAGACAGTTGTTTTTTCCTATTGACAGTGTCCTTGGCTTTACAGAAGCTTCTCAATTTCAGGAGGTCCCACTTATTGATTTTTATTCTTAGTGTCTGTGCCAATGGTGTTATATTTAGGAAGTAGTCACATGCGCCAATGCGTTGGAACATTTTTCTACTTTCTTTTCTATCAAGTGCAGTGTAGTTGGGTTTATGTTGAGGTCTTTAATCTACTTGGATTTGAGTTTTGTGCAGGGTGATAGGTTTGGATCTATTTGCATTTTTCTACACACTACCATCTAGCTATGCTGACACCATTTGTCGAAGATACTATCTCTTTTCCATTGAGTATTTTTGGACTCTTTGTCGAAGATCAGATGTTCATAGGTGTGTGGGTTAATGTTGGGATCTTCTTGATTCCATTGATCCATATCTTATAGTAGTTTTAATTTTCATTTTCCTAATGGTTATAGATATTAAACACTTCAAATATAGTTATTGTCCATTTGTGTTTATTTTTTGAAAACTCTATTCAGTTCTTTTGCCAATTTAATTGGAAAGTAAATTTATTTTCTTCATATTTATTTAAGTTTTGCAAATATTTTTTGTAAATTCTAGATATTAGCTTCTCTCTGAAGTATACCTGGGAAAATTTTTCTTCAGTCCTGTATGTTATATATTTTGCTTTGCTGATTCTTTCCTTTGCTGTATAGAAACTTTATTTTTATGTAGTCCCATCTATTGATACTTGCAGATCATTCCTATGCTACTGGCATTTTCTTCAAAAAATTCTTGCTTTCTGCATTATCTTAAAGGATATGCCCTATGTTTTTATCTACACACGCCATGTTTCAGATGTCTTTGATCCATTGTAAATTCATTTTTGTACAAGGTGAAATATATGAGTCAAATTTCATTTCTTTGGAGGTAGAAATCCAGTTTGCCCAGCATTCTTTGTTTAATAGGCTGTCTTTTTTCAAGTGTATATTTTTTCTTTTTGTTGTTAAAAGTTAAGTGTACTTTCTTTTGTCATTTATTTCTAGATCCTCTTTTCTATAGTATTTGTCCACCTATCTATTTTCATTTATGTACCAGGCTATCTTTCCTTTTTTTTTTTTTTTTTTTTTTTTTTTTTTTTTTTTTTTTTTTTTTTTTTTTTTTTTTTTTTTTTTTTTTTTTTTTTTTTTTTTTTTTTTTTTTTTTTTTTTTTTTTTTTTTTTTTTTTTTTTTTTTTTTTTTTTTTTTTTTTTTTTGGCTACTTGGTCAGTAAGTTTATTATCTTTATGAAAAAAGTCTTCATAAAAAATTGCTTTAGCTCTCAGCAGCCCGTTCCTGAGCTCTAAGGAAGCTTACCTTCTTTTGAGCAACCCGATCTTTCTTCTGGGCAAGGGACATTTTGGGGCAGTTCCACCTCTTCTTCTTCACTTCTCTCTTTGGCTTCTTCTCATAGACCGGATTCTCTCTGATAGCAGCATGAGCTTTCTTTTACATCTCCTCCATCATTTCTGGAGTAATGTTGTTCTTTATGTACTGAGAGAACTGTTTCTTATAAGCATCTTCATCTTCCTCCATCAGGTAACACATGTAGTCTGTGACATTCTGACCCATGATATGCTTACGATGTACTTCTGCGTTGAACTCCTTGCTTTCAGAATCATAGCCAGGGAGTCGCTTGGTACTATGAGGAATAGACAAGCCTCCATCCACAGCTCTTTTCAGGGCCCCAAAAACTTTATTGTCTGCTGTAGTTCGGGCAAGACCTGCATCCAAATAGCATGTGAAGGCACCAGGTTGAACATCAGTGCTTTCCACATTCTATTCATCTCCAGTCACCTCCACTTGGCCTTCATAGATCTTATCCATACCAAACCTATTGAGAAGCCTGCGGGCCAGCAGCAGGCCAGTACAACAGGCTGCAGCATAATTTGTCAGGCCGACTTTCACACCGTATTTTGGCAGTTTGTGGGCATATGCTGCACAGACTATCATATCCCCTTCTACACGGGCATAGGCAATCTGGCAGATGATATCTCTGTTAGTTACACGAACTATCATCCTGTATTTGGGTATGTTGTACTTATTTTTGTCTTGGATCATCAATCGCTTACGAGCATAATAGTCAGTTTTACCCTCTCGCCGTCTTCTGAATCTCACTTCTTATCTCTTAAAGTAGGTCTTATTTTTGACAACTTTCACAAACCCCATCCTGCAGAACAGAAACCCGCAACAGCGGCTCCACGCAGACCTGCGGCCCGGCGGTGCTAGGGGGAAAAAGACCCAGGCTATCTTTCATATTGTAGCTCTATGTTATAATTAGAAGTTGGATATTGTATCACCTTTAGCCGTGTTCTGACTCCTTAGGATTGCTTTGGCTATTGATGGTCTCTTGTGTTCTTTTCTAAACTTGTGGAATTTAACAGAAGGATTTTAGTAAGTAATACATTTTTTTTTTTTGGCCTTACTCTTTTGAATAATTGCAAGTGTTCTCTTTTGAAGAATACTGATTCTTCTGATTAATAAAGCTTCTTTTGGAAAAATTATATTGACATTTTAAGTTTTTCTCTCTGTATTCATCATCTCTAACATATCTTTTAAATTCTTGCAAGGAGAGATGGCTTAGCAGTTAGTAGCATGTTCTTTTACTGGGGACCTAAGCTTGGTTTCTAACACTCATGTCAGGCATTTCACACCTTCTTATAACTCCCGCGATTCTCTGATTCTTTTTACTCCATTGTCCCATATAGATATCTACATATTTGACTGTAAACCATTTATGATTTTTTGTAGGTGTTCTTAGTTCAAGCAGGGACAGTTTCTTTTCTCTGCATATTACAGCTTGTGATCTTGGATAGGCCATTAAGCAATGCTCCTTGCTCACATGCAGACTTCTGGCTGGGATCTTCTCTCCACTGAGACTACTGATTCTAGGCAGCTGCTACCTGGGCACTACTGATCTACAATTGGCTATATTTTTTAGCTACTTCAGGTCTCCATGTGAATATAGTTACAGGCTGAGCCCAAAAGACAGGCTGAATTTCTGCATCGGATAGATGGATCCAGCTGTTATTCTTAGAAATGTTTGAGGTTTATCTCCTGGTCTAGGTGGTGACGTGGTGGAATTTGAGGTTGAGATAAATGGTTAAACTCCTGGATGTGGTAGAATTGTTCTCCACTATTTTCTGAGATATGCTTAGTTGTTGTTTCCTTTTGTGGCCAGAGTGATATTTAAACCATGAGTGATAGAACTACATTTCTCCCATTTAAATTATTTCTAAATTAATATGTTTATTTGTTTGCTCTGTGTGTAGATTTTGATATTTGTTAAGGTGCACTGTGGTAGACATGTCACTGACAGCTAGAGGCTGTTTATTGGCTAATTACCTGGGGATTCATATAGGTAGATCTTCTCATTATCATCTGTGAGAATGAACATAATGGCTTATGAGTGGCTGTTGCATTATGTTTCTGGCCTGGACTTTCCAGCCTGGCCTTGAGGCTTGCAGGCATTCTGACCTGTTGACTTGCAGTCTTGCTGAAATGCACAGATGCTCACATTAATTTTATGCTGATCTGCCTAGGGCCCCTATAACATGCAAACTCTTTACCCTTAAACTAACCCATGATTCTTATCTTGTTCAGCCATGCTTCTTGGTACCTTTTCTCAGCAGCATTTCAACTTCTTTCCTCTGCATGTCCTGGCATCTCATCATCATGTCACTGTGGTGTCTCTCTGGTTTATTTGTGTTGTCTCTGCTCTGCTTTGAGATGTTCCCAGAGCTTTTTTAGTCTGGTAGACCCACCTACACTTCCTGTCTGCCTCTAGCCAATCAGCTTTTTATTAAACCAGTAGAAGGGACTACTACTGGTGGTGGTAGTGGTAGTGGTAGTGGTAGTAGTAGTAGATGTTTACAACATACCATAATCCCACTACAGGTAGCCTCTGGTATTGTCTAAGCACTGCTAGCAGGAACATGGAACCCACTACCAATATGTGCATGCTCACTGTTTGAGTCCCCTCCTCCAAGTGTTCATACATGATCTCTTAGCTCCTATGCTCTTTGTGAGCTGATAGCAGGTAGAACTTTCTGGAAAGTGTTCCAGAATGTTAGGTAAACTGGATCTCTGTTCTAGAGTTCCTTAGTCACTGCAGAAATCTTAGTGATATTATGACATCAAGCTGTTCTGAGGAAAGACCTTTTTTTTTAAACTCTTCATATGTAGCCTTATTTTATTATAAAATCCATTCCATTATATATCAGTTTTTTCTCAAATTTTATGTTTTCACAAAAGTATTTTTGTCTGTGGATAGTTATCATTTGAACTTTCTGTGGAAGGTAGAGAAGCCTTTGCATGTCTTATTTACAACAATTGACACTTTCTAATTTGGATCTTTATAATTGCCACATATTTGTACATGCATGTGCCAATGCATACGTACCTGTGATTATATATGTATATATGCACATATACAATATGTGTATGTGCACTAAGGAGGAAAAGGATGATCATTTCTTTCCTTAGATTTATTTCTCTAGCCTTTGTTTTCTTCTGTACTCCTAGTATATCAGAGTTTAATTTTTAGTGATGCTTATTCAAATGTAAATTTTCTGCAGTATTCAGTAGCATTAGTAATACTGAAATTACATTTGTGAATTAGGAGATCACTGATCTACTAGGGGAAACTTGTTTTTTTATTTTTTATTTATTCATCTCTTACAATACAACCTGACTGCAACCTTCCTTCCTTCCACTACTTCCAGTTGATTCCCTCCAACCTCCCCCCTAGGACTACTGCTTCTCCTTTTCCCTTTAGGAAGGAGCTGGCCTCCCAGGGATAGCTACTGAACACAGCAAGATGCAGTAAGACTAGACACAAACCCCAGGGTTGGATGTAGCAACCCAGTAGAAGGAAAAGGATCCCAAGAGCAGGCAAAAGAATCAGAGACAGCCCATTATTATGAGTCCTATGAAATCTACAATCTAAACAACCACAACATGTATGCAGAGGACATAGGAGAGACCCATGCAGGCTTGGATTGCTGTTTCTGTCTCTTTAAGCCCTTTGAGCCCTGCTTAGTTTATTTATGTTCTCCTGGTGTCCTTGACCCTTCTGGCTCCTACACTCTTCTTCCACCTCTTCTATAGGGTTCCCCAAGTTCCACCAAATATTTGTCTGTGGGTCTGCATCTGCCTCTATGAGCTGCTGATGGAAGCCTCTCTGATGACATTTGGACTAGGCACTGATACATGAGTACAGCAGAATATCATCAGGAAGCATACTTTTTTGGGGCAGTCCTGTTTGGTTTTTCCCTAGGACACTGGGTTTCTGGTTCCTGGCTGTCCAGATCATATTCAGCATGTACCCCTCTCATGGTATAGGCCTCAAGTTAGACCAGTAATTGGCCAATCCCACAAGCTCTGAGCAACCATTACCTTATCACATCTTGTAGGCAGGACAGGTTGTAGGTTGAAGGCTGGGTTAGTGTCCCAGTTCCACCACTGGAAGCCTTGCCTAGCTACAGAAGGTGACCAGTTCAGGGTCATGTCTTCCTAGGAGTCCTTGCTAAGGTCACTCTCATAGATTCCATTGCACTAGGTTTCCACGTTATCCCCCACAGTACCCCCAATTTTAGTTCTTTCTCCTGTGCTTTCTCCTTCTGTGCCCCCCTGCACTGTGATTCCCCCCCATCCCAACTGCCTCCAGTCCACCTGCAAAAACTCTACTATTTCCTTTTCTGAAGATCCCCTAGAACACTCCTTGTTACTTAGCATCTCTGGATCTGTGGATTGTTGCACAATTATGTTTTACTTAAGAATTAATGTCCCTTATAAGTGAATACATATTATGTTTCTTTTTCTGGGTCTGGGTTGCCTCACTCAGGGTAATTTTTTTCTAGTGTCATTCATTTGCCTGCAAATTTCATGTCATATTTTTCTAACAGCTGAATAATACTCTGTTGTGTAAACGTACCACGTTTTCTTTATCCATTCTTCGGTTAAGGAACATCTAGCTTGTTTCCAGTTTCTGGGTATTATGAATAAAGCCACATGAACATAACAGAGCAAGTGTCCTTGTGGATGGTTTGACTTTTGGGGACATGCCCAATAGTGGTATAGTGGGGTCTTGAGGTAGATTAATTCCCAATTTTTTGAGGAACTGCTTTATTGATTTCCAATCTGAATGTACAAGTTTACACTCCTACTAGCAATGGAGGAGTTTTTTCCTTGCTCTACATCCTCTTCAGTATAAGCTGTCATTATGTTTTTTACCTTAGCCATTCTGACAGATGTAAGATGAAATTTCGGAGTTATTTGACATGCATTGTCCTGTTGGTTAAGGATAATGAACATTTAGATGGTTCTCTGTCATTTGAAATTCTTCAGTTGAGAACTCTCTGTTAAGATCTGTACCCCAATTTTTTAATTGGATTATTTTGTTTGTTGATGTCTAGTTTTTTGAGTTCTTTATATATTTTGGAGATCAGCCCTGTCTGTCAGATGTGAAGTTGATAAATATCTTTTCCCATTCTGTAGGCCATTGTTTTGTCTTATTTACTATATCGTTTGCCTTAAAGAAGCTTTTCAGTTACATTAGGTTTCATCTATTGTGTTTCTTAGTGCCTGTGCAGTGTTCTGTTTTGGAAGTTGTCTCTTGTACCAATGCAATCAAGGCTATTTTCTATGTTGACATCTTTGATCTAATTGGACTTGCATTTTGTTCAGGGTGATAAATATGGGACTATTTGCATCATTGTACATGCAGACATTCAGTTAGACCAGTACCATTTGTTGAAGAGGCTTTCTTTGTTTTTCCATTGTGTATTTTTGATTTTATTAAAAATCAGTCATCCATGGATATCCCATTTTATGTCCAGGACATCTATTTGATTCCATTGATCAACATGTCTGTTTTTAATGACAATACCTTATAATTTCATTACTATAGCTCAGTAGTACAACTTGAAAGAAAAATTAATTATTTTGAAGTGAAAATGATAACATCTTGTTAACATAATTGTTACTGCTACAACTCTGTTTTCATTTAGTTATCTACCATTTTCAGGTATATCTGTTCAGTCTCTGGTGTCCTCAAAGTAGTATCGATTCTAATAGAAATTTTGAGAGACATATTTATGTGTTATAAGCATAAGTTTTTGGAAAATGAGGAAATTTAATTATCAGGCATATCACTTTATTGTGGAGTTAAAAATACCCTAAATAACCTATCTGTGTATGCGTTAGGTATAAAACACTTGTAAGCTGTCATGGTTCACTGTCAGAAAATTGAGAATTCACAAATATTTATATGAGCATGTAATATAGCATTATTCTGGTAATTTCATATATATTTAGTTCTGCTTGGTTATGAAAAACCCATTAAACTTGTGTCCATGTATGTTGTATATTCATGAGGTATATTGCTTAATAAGAGATACTAAGTTTTTTAATACTTAATTACTTGATGTCTGAATTTTTATAGCATTCATTTCTTGAATTACCATTATATATGTATAAAGCTTTTATCTTATATTAGTTACTATTTCAATAATATGTATCACTACTATTTGTACCTTGTATTATTGTAGGCAGAACAGTGTTTATAGATAATAAAAAATATTTTGACTCCTGAAACACCTTAGTCTCAGTGGGGGTTGCTATTAATGTCAGCAATAGTAACACAATACTTTACCAGCTATCCAGGATACCTATTTTAAAAATAGTTCAGAGTTGTAATCATTATCTTCTTTACTGATTATTATATTATTTTTAGTAGATATCTCACTTCCTCATGGCCATTTTATTTTGGAATGGACTCAAGACTGTCCTACAAAATTTTGGTAGCTAAAAAATAAGCAACAATGTGAAAACTGACCAATCTAGAGACACCTTAGAAAACTTTATAAAGTCACCAGAAGAACAGCGAGTGACATAGTTGACATGCTCACATCACATTAAATTCTAGTGAGTCTAGAGAGTTATAATTCAAAATCCATTAATACATTTGTGTCTAAACCAGGCTCTGCCAGTCTTAGCAGTGACTTTCCAGCCCCCAGAAGACTAATTTCTCTCACCATCTCCTGTCTGTTTCACTTTAAATTATGCCTCACAGATTGGGTTAGGAATCACCTTGATGTTCATTTTCCCCCAAATCAGACATTGACAGTAATCTCTATGAACTGTCAAAATACAAATTTTGAAATACAAGATGTACTTCTTTTATTATCCCAGAAACATTGACCAAAAATGAGTTAGTACAGAAAACTGAGCCAGTCATCAAGCTGAGGGACGGTTTATTTTATATACTGTGAGAGAAAGAGTGAAATACTTCATTTTATTCTAATGCTGATTGGAAAGTTGACTCTTCCAAATACTTAACCTATGAAGACATTTGGGAAATATAGACATTGCTTTCATCCCTTCTTTTGTTTCAGGTTTCATGATAGAAATGCACAATGCTCTGAAGCGGCAAAGGAACAGCTGTTGTAGAAAGTATATAGAATGAAGAAACATTTTCCAAAGACTTCTGGGACTTCCCATTATCTGGAAGTTTTTAAAGTCTTAAAATTAGTGCAGAAAATGAAAGTTTTATTTGTTTATTTGTTTTAAAATAGTCTACATTATGCTAATTGGCTTCACCTGGTTGGAATCAGCTTTTTTGTTACTTAACATGTTGCTGCACACATTTGATTTGTTCTTAGAAATATGAATGTCATCAAATGAAAGTGTATAATATTACAATATAAAATAAATAACAAGTTGGCATTTTCAGGAGAATAAATTCCATGAAAATTTAAACTTTATGAGCTAATGCTAAGCATTTTTAACTAATTATTTGAAAAATATTCCTATAAAATCTTGGCTAGACAGCTAGTGATAAAAAAGTTATATAATCAGAGATAAAACACAATGGAAAATTTTCTTTGAAACCAGAAAAAAGCTTTGGCAAAGTATTAAAAAAAAAAAAAAAAAAAAGGAGGTTGCTATTTTGGGAGTCTCATCAGAATGGAAGACAAGATAATGCTACTAAAATGGCTTGGGGCAGCATTTTCTCCAAATGCTAATTGTAGGATTTAGCAGTTGTTTTTAATTCACTAGCCTAGGGATGAAGACATTTAAAGGAATTGCTTATAATCCAAAGTTCCAGAAGAGCTGTGTTATACAGTGATGGGAGGTAGAAGATGTATCCAGTGGACTCTTAGACTCACCTTTTGAGGCTAAAGATGGCTCAGGCTGTTCTTCCAGAGGACCTGGGTTCAGTTCCAATCCCTCATATCAGTCTATCTATTTAGTTCTAAGGGATCTAATGCCCTCTTCTGGCTTCCAGAAGCACTGTATGCAGTAGGTACATTGCTGTTCATGCAGGCAAAATACCCATAATACATTGTGATGTAGCCTACACTACTGTAACATGCATGCTCCATGGCTTTGTAAGACAATCATTGTCTTCCTTGTCACTCCAGCAGCCTTTACCGGACAGCCTGGCAGTGAAAATAATAGCAAAGAGGGAAGAAGTTTCACAGTCAGTTTGAGATTGATTTTTTATGTCCTCCAGCCAAAGTACATTATTGAAGTTAAGTTTTACCATGTAGTAAGATGACCCTTGGGCGACCAAGGGTAATGGCAGTCACCTGTGGTTTTTGCAGATCCCTGGAACCTTCTTAATCAATAGCTTATAGGGAGATATCACATTCATTGTACTATGAGAATTTTATTTCATATCTTCTGTCTTCTGTAAATGACATTGTCCATTCCTGCAGGGTAATTTCATTTAAACTGTATTTTAATGTTATATTTTGAAATTATCTTACTAAATAGTATGTTTACAAAAGCCTTTTAATACAGCCTCAGTTTAGGTTAATCATCCATTACCCTTCCTCTATTCCACCTCACCAATCTATCTGACATAATCCTTTAACCCTCAGTTTCTGCTCCTCTTCTTTTCTATCACAGGCATTTTGCTACCCCTGCAATTATATTTGTAATTGGATTGTGAGATAATAGGTTTCTTCCATGTATCTTTCCCTATGTCCTTCTTCTGGGTAAGCACTCTTCCCACCTCTGACCTCCTCCATACTCCTGTTTCCCTTGCTACTCTGCTTCTCTACTTTAATTTTACTCATAACCTAGTATTTCCCCTCCCTTAACACCCTCACCTCATAAGCCCCTTTCTGGCTTCCACTTACTTGTACTGTCAGTTAAACACACAAAACAAAGGATTTGAAGTGAGGATCTATGTATAAGTGACAACATGCAATATTTGTCTTTCATGGTCTGAATTACTTTGCTATTTTTTTCCAGTTCTATCCATTTGCCTTTGAATTTCATGATTATACTTTGTATAGCTTAGTAAAATTTTACTGTGTATATGTATAACATAGTTTTACCCGTTCATTTGTTAGTGGACACCTACATTGAGTAATTTTCCAGCTATTTTGAATAGAACAGCAATGAACATAGACATGCATATTTTTCTGTAGTAACATATACATTTCTTTGAGCATCTGAATTTAGTTAGGCTCATGGCTGTCTTTCAGCATGAAGTTTTTGTCCGTGAGTTTAGAATTCTTAAGCAAGATGTCAGGCAAGATATTTTGTAGGTATCTCCATCTCAGTTAGGATTTCTTTTGCTGTGATGAAACACCATGACCGAAGCAACTTGGGGAGGAAAGGGTGTATTTCAGCTTACACTTCCTGGTAACAGTTAGTCACTGAGGGAAGTCAGGGCAGGAATTCAAGCAGGGCAGAAACCTGGAGGCAGGAGCTGATGCGGAGGCCCTGGAGAAGTGAGACATACTGATTGACTCTTTATGGCTTACTGAGCCTGCTTTGTTATAGAACTCAGAGATGACGCCACCCACAATGGACTGGGAACTCTCTCATCAATCACTATCGTAGAATACCCTCCAGGCTTGCTTACAATTCAGTCTTATAGAGGCATTTTCTCAGTTGAAACTCAGTTGGGGACACACCCAGATAGAAAAGCTATGTAGTGGAGAACCAGGGGTGAGATTAGAGGAGCAATGTGGCTTTGAGCCAGTGGTAGGTGGGATAGCTGGGGTTTCCACATAGTAGGACAACTAACTAGAAATTGAGAGATGATATAGATACAAAGCAGGTTGGTGAGATGGGCTGTAGTCTCAAAGTGAAGGAAAACCTCACTGGCACTCCAGGGACCTTATGGAACAGTGAGAAACAGAACTGAGATAGAGTGGGTTTTGAAAACACAACCAGGACAGAGGAGCAATGTGTCATGGATTATGTGACATTTTATGCTTTTTATTACTTGTTATATAAAATTGAGATCTCCAAGACTCAGTGCATACATATTAACAATTGCTTTATCTTTTTGATGAATTGCTCCCCTTTGCTAGTATGCAGTATCACAACTGGACAATGTGCAGAGAGTGAGAAGCACTGGAACACTCAGTCCTACAAGAGCTTTCTTTATCATCCCCTTCCCGGGCCTCAGGGAGCTATTTGGAAGAGGAGGCAGAAGGGTTGTAAGAGGCAGGGGGTGGGGTGATGACTCTAGGAAAACACATGTGAACTGGAAGAAGCTGTTGCTGTATGCACAGGTTTCAGATGGAATCCCAGCACTGAGAGGGGAAAGTGGACACAGACTCCATCCCTAATTGAGAAGTCAGTTGCAAGAGAAGAGTTGGTATTCTCCAGTGGAGAAGTGTATTAACTACACTTAAGGGTAGGCCCTAAGTCTAGCAGTAGATGGCTAACACAAAATAAACACAATAGTATTTTTGTAGGATTTTTGTTTCATATTGCTTTGTTTGTATATTTTTTGTCTACTGGTCTTTTGCTTGTATTTTATGATTTCTGATTTTGTGGTTTTATGAGTATGTTTGTATGTGTGTTTCTCATGTTTTTTCTTCCTTATTTTATTATTTTTTATGTTTTTATTATTATTATTATTATTATTATGAACAAAGAAGTCACACTTTCTAACCTTGTATATCCTTATTCAAGGTCCCAACCCCCTCCCACCACATCAGGTCATTCTTTCTTCTCCACAAATCCCCATCCCATCCCTGGGCAGGCTGCAGGCAGTCCCATGGTCCCACTGCCCCAATATTGCTTAGTTCAGTCTCCACTCCTGGCAGATCCAGTTTTGTCCCCCCTCCCTCAAGATTGAGTCAGGTGTTCCTCTAGGGGGAGTGGGATCCAAGGTGTCAGTCCAGGGTGTTTCTGATCCCAAGCTATTCAGTGGTTGTGGCTTGCAGCTTGGGCATGCTTGGCTTTTTTCTTGTTTGTTTGTTTGTTTAGAGTCCACTAATGAGTAAGTACATCCCCTGCTTATCTTTTTGAGTTTGTGATACCTCACTCAGTAGGATATTCTCCAAATCCATCCATTTGACTGCAAATTTTAGAATATCATTTTTTCTTACTGCTGAGTAGTACTCCATTGTGTAGATGTACCACAGTTTGTTAATCCATTCTTCAGCTGAGGGGCATCTAAGTTGTTTCCAGGTTCTTGCTATTACAAATAACGCTGCTATGAACATAGTTGAGCTAATGCCTTTGGAGTGTGACTGTGCTTCTTTAGGGTATTGGCTTTAATCCTTTTTTGTTAGCTTGTTTGTTGTCTAAACAGAGGAAATTAAAAATGTGCAGTTGGATGACTGGAGAGGTAGGGAGGAGCTGGGAGGGATTGAGAGAAAGGGAACTATGATCCGAGTATATTATATGAAAACTTTTTTTTCCAACTAAAAGTACCATTTTATAGCAGTGGAATATTCTTTGGCCCTGTCTTTCTTTAGTTACTTTCATTTTGAGCTGTTTTTCTTCAACTATGTTTTGTCTACCACTTTCTTTTACTCTCGTTTTACAAGAGATCACATGATTGATGTCGTGCAGTCTTTGAAGTTTTTATATTTTTCAGTATTTTGTTCTCTCTCATCATATTGGGTAATCTCTAGTGACACCTTTCCCCCTTCTTTTCTTTATTTTCTCCTTTTCCTTGTCTTCCTTCTATTTTTTCCTCTGTCTTTCTTCCCTTCCTCTTTCCCACCTTCCTTCCCTTCCTCCCTCCCTCCCTTTTTTAAAATTTTGTTTCTTCTTCTATGTTGTTCCTTAACATATTGGGCAGTCATGAGTCTCTGTTCACCTCCATTCACTTCAGTGAAAGGCTTTTTTGATTAAGACTGAGAATAATGTTTGTCTGCGGGTATAAATACAGATATTTAGAAGACAGTTTAACACTATACCAATTTAGCTAAACAATAGTGACTCCCTCTGCCAGGGACTATGTCCTTCCTTGGCTTGGGTTTTTTTACCTCATTTACAGTACTAGGCTGTAGGTAGACTTTTCTGTCTTGTTCTCAAATAACTACACAGAGGACATTAATTATGAATACTTGGCCAATCACTCAGGGTTGTTACAAACTAGCTCTTATATTTTAAATTAACCCATTTTTATTATCTGTATTCTTCCTTGAGGCTCAATTTACCTCATCCAATGTACCTGCTTGCTCTGTGTCTCATGGCATCTCTCGAGACTACTTTTTTCTTCCCAGTGTCCTCCTAGTCTGGCTCTCCCACCCAGTCTCTTCCTGCCCAGCTATAGGCTAGTCAGCTCTTATTAACCAATGAGCCAGTTACATATTTACAATGTACAAAGATTGTTCCACAACACTCAACATTTATTCCCTTCTGTAGAGAAGGTCTCAGATATAAACAGAAAGTGGTTGGTTACATCCATAACAGCTGAGCCACTGTTGCACACGTGGATACATCTTAGTATGGCAGGCTGTATTGCAGTTCATAGAGTTTAATTCTGTGTAAGACTATTTATGCCTTTCACCCTCTTATCATCAACCTGTATAGCACCTTCCAGCATTATGAAAACTAGCCAGTGGGGAAGAAGTTTCTGCTCTGTTCTTGCTTGACTTTTTTCCCCAATCAAGGTATGTAGTGTCTTGATCAGTAAGGTCTTATCATATGGACAGCCAAGAGTTATAGAAAGCATCTATATTGTTCAAGGGGCCTCTGGGTCACAGATGAAGTTTTCCAGTAGTTTCTGAACTAATTTAATGAATTTTTAACTTTAATTATTATAATTTAAAATTTAGATTCCTTATTGATTTTTTTTATATTTTCTACTTGCACTTGCCATTTCCTGTTTGTTGATCAATTGTCCTCACATTTTTTTAAGCCTCTTGAACAAACTTTTTGTAATTCCTTGAGCATATTTAAAATAGTGGCTTTAAAGTATTTATTTAAATAGCATCTAAGTCCATGCAGAGTTCATTTCTTTGCTGTTTACTTTTTCCTGTTAATTTAATATCTTCTCTTTTGTTGAAAGTCAGAGGTGTTTTATAATATATTTAGCCCTTGCAAATATTTTTGTTATTTTTTATTGTTTTTAGTAACTTCTCTGAAGTCATTTATATCTCTACTTAGGATTTTGATTTTTTAAAAACATTTTAATTTTCTACAATCTTGCTTGTATCAGTGATTACTACAATTTGATAAGAAATTATCTTCAAGACTCTTAGACACTAAATGCCATTCCTTACCAGTAATAAATCTATATTAGCCCAGAGAACATATATTATATTTCAACTTGTTAATAATTTTGTTTTTATTCCTTACTGGGATCTTTCTATTCTTCTTTACATTCTTATCAGCTAAGAAAGTTTTATAAGCTTAGTCAGCTCTATGTTGGGTAGTGAGCTGTTTTATTTCAAGGCTAGCTACCTACAATTTTTTGTTTGCATTTCATACTGAAACTGATTTTACATAGAATGCTTCATCTCTTTTTCATATCATGCTAGACAGCTTAGCTTGTTAGAATTATTTGCAATCAGAGTTATTTCCTCTTAAAGTATATAAATTGTAGCTGTCTTCCACTTGGTATTGAAAAGGACATGATTTTTATTCACATACATAGTTTTGCTCAAATGATTCCCATTAGTTTTGCTTAAAAGTCAAACAATGAGAAGATACAATATTTAAATAAAGAAAACAGTGAATCTTTGATGAAACTCATTAAACTGTACATGAATAAATACATACGACATTACTGGATAGGAAAACAAAATGTATTTTCCTCAGCTCTGTGGGCTTCATCTTTCATTATATCAGGTGAAACATGGTGTTTGGTTGTCACACCTAATACAATCCTAGTCTGAATTTTAAAGGAGCTTATAAAAGATAGACTATAAGAAGTTGTTTTTAAAGTTCTTTAAAAGTATAAATCATGGAACTAAGATATTTTTAGAAAACATATTATGATATTTAAAACAAACACTGTAATTGAGGCTCAGAGAGTGACTCAGTTTAATGTTTGCTGTGCAAGCATGAAGAACAGAGTTTGATCCTGTAGAGTCTATATTGAGGAAATCCAGTGTGGTGCTATAATTTTAGCATAGGTGAAGTGGAGAGGGGAAGATTCCTGGGTCCCACTATTAAGCCAGGATAACTGAATTGGCTAGCTCTAGGTTCAGTTAAAGACCCCATCTCAAAAAGATAAATTGGAGAGCAATTGAGAGAGACACCTAGCATAAACTTCTGTTCTTCACAAATTGCACATAGATACACACAGGCCTCCATGCACACATGAACATCCTAAAAAAGTTTTAAATTACAATATATAAAAATACTCTAGACAAAGAAATATAGTATTATACATATATAATCAATATGTTGAAAAGGTTTTACATTTCAAATCAACAAAAATAGGTTCTGTTTTATATCAATCAGTCATAAAATTTCAGGTAAATTAAACTAAATAGATGGGTTGGCAAACAGGCAAGGCTCTTAAGAGCACTTATTGATCTTGAAGAGACTCTGAGTTCATTTCCCAGCACCCACATGAGAGATCACAATTGCTTATAACTCCAATTCCAGGGGATCCAATACCTAGTTCTGGCCTCTGTGGACTCCTGTACATATGTGGGACACATATACTCATACAAGTTAACACACATACAAATCAATTTTAAAGTATTTGTATAGAGAACTTTTCTATATAAAAGTCTTACACAATACAGAAGAATATCTTAAGTTTGGGTATACATATGTAAGTTTAAACTTAGAAAGAGTGAAGAAAATTAGTGGCAGGTTTAATCTAAAATTAGTGGCAGAATTAATGATTAGATGATTAGAATTAATGATTAGAATCATGTGCTACCTATGCCTTAAAGACACACATTCACAACCCAAAATCATCAGCTCAACTTTGTTCATAGCACATTATTCGTAATAGCAAGAACCTGGAAACCACCTAGATGCCCCTCAACTGAAGAATGGATTAATAAACTGTTGTGCATCTACACAATAGAGTAGTACTCAGTAGTAAGAAAAAATGATATCCTGAAATTTGCAGGCAAATGGATCGATTTGGAGAATATCCTCCTGAATGAGGTCTCACAAACCCAGAAAGATAAGCAGGGCATGTACTCACTCATTAGTTGACTTTAAATAAAAAACAAAGCACACCCAAGCTGCAAACCACAACCACTGAACAGCTTGGAATGTGAAGCACCTTTGGCCGGCACCTTGGAGCCCACTCTCCAGAGGGACACCTGATCCAGTCTTGATGTTGGGATGAGGAAATACGACTTGCCAGGAGTGGATGCTGAACTAAGCCACCTTGGGACCTCCTGCCCTTTCTGGGGAGGAGATGAGAAGGGGAGAAGAGAGAATGATCGGGAGGGTTCTGGAGGGGGGAGGGGGTTTGGACAAGGGGATACGTGGATAAAATTTCAAAAATTAAAAAAATTATTTTCTTCCTGTTTTACAATATATGCATGTGTATATGTCAATATATAAATATAATTATGTATTTTATATTTTAATATTATATATGTTAAAATATATATCTGTATACTTATAATATATTAATTTATATGTATTAAAATGAGTAACAATACAAGACAATGGATGTGAATATAGAAGTAAAATGTGATTAAGATGTGTAATAATATAAACTAGTATAAAATTAGTCCTAAACCTACAACTCTATCTTATATTAATAATGCAATGAAATTGATTTTAAACTCAAGATTTTCTAGGATTACAAGAAAGCACTATTATGTTTGTGTAAGACTTTACAAAATGATTTTACATAAACATCAGTTAATTATTCTAATAGTTTTGTGAATTTGGAAAGTCAAACATTCCCTCATAGAATCAGTTTGACATGTTTGATTTCCTATGTGAGATAAGTAGTAAATGCTAGAAAACAGACAAAAGAGTGACAGCATGGTCAATGAGAGTGAAATAAGTCAAGAATTTTTATCTTTATCCTAAAATAGGTTTAAGAACTTCATATAGGCTTGGATCTATTTGCATTTTTCTTTTTTTTTTTTTAAAAACTTTATTTATTTGCCTTGGTGTTTGCCTGTAACTGGAACTACAGACAGTTGTTAGCTGCCATGTGGGTGCTGGGAATCGAACCCGGGTCCTCTGGAAGAGCAGACGGTGCTCTTAACCGCTGAGCCATCTCTCCAGCCCCTATTTGCATTTTTCTACACACTACCATCCAGCTATGTCAACACCATTTGTTGAAGATACTATCTTTTTTCCATTGAATATTTTTGACCTCTTTGTCAAAAATCAGGTGTTCATAGGTGTATGGGTTAATGTCTGGGTCTTCAATTCCATTTCATTGATCCACAAGTCTGTTTTTATTCCAGTACCAGGCTGTTTTTAATACTATAGCTCTATAGTATAACTTGAAGTCAGGGATGGTGATGCTTCCTAAGGTTCTTTTGAGCAAAATTGTTTTGGCAATCCTGGCTTTCCTTCTATTCCAAATAAAATTTAATATTGTTCTTTTAAGGTCTGTAAAAAATTGTGTTGGTATTTTTATGAGAATTTCATTGAATCTGTAGATTTCTTTTGGTAAGATTGTCATTTTTAAAAGGTTGATCCTACCTATCCAGGAACATGGGAGAGCTTTCCATTTTCTGATATCCTCTTCAATTTCTTTCTTCAGTGGTTTAAGATTATTGTCAAACAGATCTGTTACTACTTTTGTTATAGTTACGCCAAGGTATTTAATGCTTTTTGCAGCTATTTTAAAGGATGATGTTTTCCTTATTTCTTTTTCAGCCTGTTTGTCTTTAGTGTATAGGAGAGCTACTGATTTTTTTTGAATTAATCTTGTATCCTGCTACATTGCTGAAAGAGTTTATAAGCTGTAGAAGTTCCCTGGTAGAAATTTGTGGGTCACTTATGTATACAATCATATCATCTGCAAATACAGTTTCACTTCTTTTCTAATTTTTACCCCCTTAATGCCCTTTGGTTCTCTTATTGCTTTGGCTAAAACTTCGGGAACTATGTTGAATAGATAAGGGGAGAGAGACATCCTTGTCTAGTTCCTGATTTTAGTGGGGTTGCTTTGAGTTTCTCTCTATTTAGTTTGATGTTGGCTGTTGGCTTCTTGTAAATCACCTTTATTATACTTAGGAATTTTTTCTGTATTCCTGATCTCTCCAGAACTTTTATCATGAAACATGAAGGAGTGTTTGACTTTGTCAAAGGGTTTTTCAGCATCTAAGGAGATGATCATGTGGTTTTTGTCCTTCCATTTGTTTATATGATGGATGACATGTATAGGTTTTCATATGTTGAACCATTCCTGCATTTCTGGGATGAAGCCTACTTAATCTTGATGGACAACAATTTTTATATGTTGTTGTAATTAGTTTGCCAGAATTTTGTTGAATATTTTTGCATCAATGTTCATGAGGGAGATTGTTCTGTAATTCTCTTTCTTTGATACATCATTGAGTGGCTTGGGTTTCAGGGTTATTGTGGCCTCATAAAAAGAGTTTGGTTGTGTTCCTTTCATTTGGAACAGTTTGTTGAATAGTATTAGTTCTTCTTTGAGTGTCTGGTAGAATTCTGCAGTAAAACCATCTGGACCTGGACTTTTTTTATTTGGGAGACTTTTAATAACAGCTTTAATTTTCCTTGGTGTTAGAGGTCTATTTACGTCTTTAATCTGTTCCTGATTTAATTTTGGTAACTGGTACTAGTATCTTCAAAAAATTGTGTTGGCATAACTGGATGGCAGTATGTTGAAAAATGCAAATAGATCCAAGCCTATCACTCTGCACAGAACTCATATACAAGTGGATCAAAGACCTCAACATAAAACCACCTACACTGAATTTGATAGAAAATACCCTCTAATGCTTTGGCACAGGTGATCACTTCCTAAATATAACACCAGTATCATAGACACTAAGAACAATAATCAGTAAGTGGGACCTCCTGAAACTGAGAAGTTTCTGTAAGGCAAAGGACACAGTCATTAAAACAAAATGACAGCCTACAGAATGGGAAAAGATTTTCACCAACCCTACAAGTGATAGAGGACTGATCTCTAAAATATATAGAGAACTCAAGAAACTAGAGCCCAAAACTCTGAATAACCCAATCAAAAAATGGGGTTCAGAACTAAAAAGGGAATTCTCAGCAGAATAATTACAAATGGCTGAAAGACACTTGAAAAAATGATCAACATCTTTAGCCATCAGAGAAATGCAAATGAAAATAACTTTGAGATACCATCTTACACCTGTCAGAATGGCTAAGATCAAAAACACAGATGACAACCTATGCTGGAGAGGATGCAGAGCAAAGGGAACATTCCTTCATTGTTGGTGGGAATGTAAAATTGTTCAGCCACTCTGGAATGCCTTATGGAGGTTTCTCAAAAAACTGGGAATCACTCTCCCCAAAGATCCAGCAATACCACCATTGAGTATATACCCTAAAGATACACATTCATACCCCAAAAGCATTAGCTCAACTATGTTCATAGCCACATTATTTTTTAATAGCAAGAACCTTCAAACAACCTAGATGTCCCTCAACTGAGGAATGGATTAACAAATTGTGGTACATCTACACAATGGAGTACTACTCATCAGTAAGAAAATACATTATTTGTCAGCAAATGGATGGATTTGGAGAATATCCTCCTGAGCGAGGTCTCACAAACAAACCCAGAAGAATAGGCAGGGGATAGACTTACTCATTAGTGGATTTTAAGCAAAAACATTCTTATTTTATTGAAAAATGTTTGGTGAATAAAGTCATTTAAAACACACATATACACAAAACAAAAATAGAATTTCATATATACTTATTTATATGATTCTTCTTCTCTCTCCAATTTGTCCCTTGTCCCTCATGCTCTGTCTCAACTTCATGGCTTCTTATTCCTTGGTAATATGTAGGAGCTACAGTTATCTGTGAGTATAAGAGTGTTTAAAATGCTGTTAGAAATTATATTGGTTTAGTGAAGTTGTAGCAGTTGGTTCTCTTCTAAAGTACTTGACGTTACCAGCCACAGATGGTGGACTAGGTTTACATTGGCATGCATGAATTTCATACTCTTGAGTAGACTTCAAATCCAGTTAGATGGATGCTGGTTACCCCCAATATAAAAATGCTTCCATTGCACCTTTGGGGGGCATTTTCCCATTCTTGTCACTGTTGTTCATAGATGTTGCATCTAGCTAGAACTATTTATTGCTTTTCTCTCTTGGCAGCTTGCATAGCTCCTAGTACTAGGTCATTTCTAGCTTGGTTCCTCCAAGTTTTGTGTCTGAAATGCATTGCATATTCAATTTTATGTATAGGGGAGTCCCTGAGTAAAAGCTCAGAAAGTGAAAGAGTCCCAGACTGTAGCCCCAACTGGCTTCGAACTCACAGAGATCTACCTGCATCTGCTTCCCAAGCACTGAGATTAAAACATCACCAACACCACCAGGCGAGCTAATCGTTTTAAAGCAGTATGTAAGACAAATGTTAAAAGTGATTCTCGAGAATTATACCTTTCTTTAACCTGTCCCAAGATATACTTTTTTTTTTATTTCTGAAAAGTGATGATGAATGTGGGCACTTCTGTCTTCTTTCACTAGCTTAGGAGATCTTCTCTACAATGTGTATCTCAAGGCAACATTTCTTTCCACAAAACGTGAATATACTGATGTAACACCTTCCTCTTCATTTAACTATACCTCAGCAAAGGCTAAGCATATTATTGTTGCAGGCATATTGTTGTTAAATGCTTGGAAAGCCATGGTATTAAGAACCTGCCAAAGGCCACCTTGGAAATATAATATCCAGGAAACAACCTGTGTGTTGTGTCAATGCACTGGAATAAAGTGAAAGAGACCTTAGCTAGAAGTCAGGTGACCTGTATTCCATGTCATGTTTACTTCTACACCTTAGAATATTATACTTTCCTGTATTTATTTGTTAATTATCAGTTAGTGAACATGCATTGATTTTATAATTATATAAGATTTTGTTAAAAAAGATTTTGTTGTCTAATTTATAAATTGGATTTAATTCAATGTTTACAAGAGATGAAGGACTATGTCTACTTACTGTTGTAATTGCTTAGGAATTTTTTGAATACAATAAGTGCTTAGTAAATAAGCATGAGAAAGTTATGACTCAAGTTATGAGTCTTTAAGGTGAGGGTACTCTAGGGAGAGTCCCTAGGGCCCTACTATATAATAAAAAGAAAGTTACATTCTCTCACATCTTCCTTAGTGTTAAGACTGAATAAATCTTTTAAGTTCTCTTTCATTTGAAAAAGTGGAAAACTACCTCAAGATTGAGGTACTAGAAAGAACTTTCAAACAAATCTGACTATTTGAACTTTACAAAAATGAGTTTGTCAAGCCTTTAAAATTCATATATGTACTTATTTTAAAGACCAGTATAAGAGCATGTAAGGGCAAGACCATTAACCTATGCTATTTGGTCTCAGTTAGGAATAGGAAAAGCTCACTCAGGAATAGAAAAAAAAAAGCTCATTTCTTTATGTGTTGAAATAAGATTAAGGGTTCCCATAAAAGGTTGTTGGAAAACTGAAAGGTTTTGCAAGAAAAATGCAGTCTTACATTTGAGATGCCTCTGATGCCGAGGACATCTTGAAGTAATATGCAGCTCTTGATGACACCTCTTCAACACTTAGTAAATCTGACCTTTCCTTTCATCTGTCATTATGCTGAATCACATGGCCCAGCAAGCAGCAAACACATTGCAACCAAATTTCCCAATTGCAGTCTGGGAACATGTGCTCCTTCAAATTGATTAGTGATATTACCAGTGTTTAAACCCATTTCCTGTCACCTTGCAGAATGGGGGTTACTTGACAGGAAGTCATTCTGCTGTCATCCAGCAGGGTTGCCAATGCAATTCTTTAAACTTGTCAGTGAGTAGAGAGGCAGTCGGCTTCACTCTGGTCTAAAGCTTTTGCACATGTTCAGCAATGCAGTATTTAGAATATCATGGAAGCACCTAGTTTTGATACTAATGGAATGTGCATTTCCTCGAGATTACTAAGTTCATAAGTACTTTAGAAAATGCTGACATGGAAACTGTTTTAGGGTTTTTTTATGATCTTATTTTATGCTTAAAGGGTCATTTTGTATTAGGTGTATCTGCAAGTCTATTTTGAAAAATCACCACTTTGGGGAGTAGGCAAAAAAGAAAATCCCAAGAGTCAGTGCATTTCCTCTAATAAATTCAAACGACTCATTTTTTTTTGTATTGAAGATATTATTTGTCATACATTTTCCTTGTCATATTGAGAATTCCCAGACCATCATTTAAAACAGATTGGTAATTTGGTCCTTAATTTTGGCACCTGTACATCTTTTAAAGCTATGGGCTGTGTTTGGAGACTTTACTACTCTGTAAGTTGATATCCTTTCAGGGCCTAAACGCCACCATTAACTGCAAATTGGCCTCTTAGGATGCTGGATAGAACCATTTTTTATATTTATTTGTTTAATCTTTATTAGCCAAGGATTGTCCAAGAGCTCTAAGGGAATTATATGCCCAGGAGACTTGGAGGCATGTTTAAATCTTTCCTTGTAACTTAAGGGTTAGAAGAAAGTTTGATCTCTTTAAGTACTTTAGGCTGCTTACGACTCTACCTACCCTCTCTGTCTAGGCAGCCTTGAAAACCAAGCCCTGCACTGCTCCCATTCCCTGCCATGTAGGCCTAGTGAGTTCTAGATTTTCATAGCTAGATAGGGTCACAGAGATCATCTGGTCAAAAACATTTATTTTACAATTGGGGAAACTAAAGTCCGAAGAAAGGAAGTGATCAAACTGCTAGAGTTTTAAGTTATTTCTCTTCCCAGGTGGTATATGCTTTTTAGTAGAATTTTATAGCATAAAATCTTTACAGATCAGGAGAAAGATTACTACTGATAAGGTTTCATGGACCAGTAGGTCAGGAGGAGCTACTTTTAGAATGGAGGCTCTCTTACTAAGGTGCTTTGCCTTCTCCTTTTCTCTCTATTACTGTTAAGTCCTCCTCTACTTAGACAATAGTCTCAACTTAAGCAGAATTCTGTACACATTATGTCAGGTGGGTATGTTTCAAGACACATTAAATACAATGTCTGGTATGAAGTAAGTTCTTAAAAATATGTCTCAAACACAAAGACTAAAGTGACTTTAAAGATTGGAAAGGTGCTACTGTTTCTAAGAAGGATGAAAATTTCTAAACAGGCTATTTTTACATTCATCTTTATTTCCAAGTATGCTTTATTTGCCTTTTATAATGCTTTCTCATAAAATATTTTCAGAGATGTAGCCAGTGAACTTATTGGTTTCCTTCTTGGTCTTTGACCTTGTGAAACAATAGTTGTATTATATTTTGTTTGTTACTCTAGCCAAGTCATCCAATGTCATCTTCACAAGGATCTTGGTCTTAAAGACCTGCCTGAGTTTGAACTACTTCCTGATTGACTAATAGTTTCAGTTCCACAGAATAGAATATAAGAGTCTATAGTAATAAAATTTGGGTAATTTCATTTTCAGTTAAAAACAAGTAGATAAATGGACGGTAATATAATGTAGTGTTTATCTGATCAAAAAGTTTCAGTGGCCACAGCTATCCTGTATTCTTACCTGAATGTTAGTGCATAATGCAGTGCTTGCTCAGCATTGTCCAGAGTGTAGCAGCTTCAACATCATCTGAGACTGTGAAGTGAATTTCTCAGGCCCAACTCTAAAATCCAGTGCTTTGGGCATGGCCCCAAGAATATGAGCTCTGATAACTTTTAGGAGATTCTTAGATACACTAAAATTTGAGCTGCATTGGTGTTAACTTTTAAAACTGACATTATCATTCACTAAAATGTCCTCTAAACATTCTTATTCTTTCTGATGATTTTGGCTTTGTCCAAATTAACACCCATGATACATCATCACATTTTCTTAACTTACTTTTCTACTAATTTTTATTTAGACAATTCTGGGCTATGAATGAAATGCTTTTACTGACTTTCCTTCTTAATGCTCAATTCAAATTAAACACAGCCTCATTATAATGTAGCCTCACGTATATCTTAAAGTCTCCACCTATAAGTGACTGCACCTTTTTCTACAACTCATAAGATTTGTATTTCCCTGTAATTAAATTTAACTTTAAGATAGGAGTAGTGCTCTTTTCCAAAACTCTACCTATATCCATTTCCTCACTGTGTACTTTTAGTAGTATTTTTGGAACTGAGTCTCAAACCCAGAACTTTGCATATGCTTGGCAAGCATTCTACCACTGCGCTACACCTCCAGATTCTATCTATATAATTATTAAAGACATATTTTGTTATTAATTTTCCATGTCATGTAGTCAGCATCAAGACATGCTTCTTGAGTAGCTGAAGTAATCTGTTAGGACTAGAACAATATACTCAGACTTCAGTGGGTTTTGATATAACTCTGCCATCAATCATTTTGATTTTTTCTTTGTTTTTGATATGTACATGTATGTATTTGTGTGTGTGTGTGTGTGTGCAGACCCACAAAAATCTGCATATGCACATGTGTATGAATGTGTGTAGAGGGCCAGCGGTCAACCTGGGGTGCCATTTTTCAGGCATTGTCAACCTTTACATTTGTGTATATCTATATATGGCTGTGTATGTGTACATATATGTGCAATGTGTTTATATGTGTGTTCATGTGTATATGGGTCAGAGTTCAATCTCAGGGATCTTTTCTCAGAGCCATTCACCTTGTTTACTGATACAGAGTCTCTCCAGGTAATGGAACTCACTGATTAGGCTAGGCCAGCTAGCTAATGAGCCTAGGGGATTGACTTGTCTCTGCCTCCTCAGTACTGGATTTATAGGACCACTATTTGGCTTTTGTTGCATAAGTGCTGGGAACTAAATGCAAATCAGATATTTTTTTGGGTCTACAGCTTTTGTTGAGGCAGGCTCTCTTATTGACCTTGAATTTGCCAAGTAGGCTAGGCTAACCATCAAGCTCATTTAGGTCCACCTCTTTCATCCTTCCCAGCTTCTGGGTTACAGACAAGTACCACCATGCCTAGCTCTTTACTGAGTTCTGGGGATCAGAGTTAGGTCTTTATGTTTGCATAACAGCTTCATCAACTGAGCTAGATCTCTGACCCTCCCATATTTTTGAGATGGATTCTTTGACTGCCTATAATTTGCCAAATTTGGTAGCCTGGTTGGTCAGTGAGTTCCAGGGATCCACCCATTTTTATTTCTCCAGTGATTGGATTAGAATCATGTGCTACCTATACTCTAAAGATGTATATTCACACCCCAAAAGCATTAGCCCAATTATGTTCATAGCAGCATATTCATAATAGCAAGAACCTGCAAACAACCTAGATGCCCCTAAACTGAGGAATGGATTAACAAACTGTGGTACATCTACACAATGGAGTACTACTAAGCAGTAAGAAAAAAATGATATCCTAAAATTCGCAGGCAAATAGATGGATTTGGAGAATATCCTCCTGAGCAAGGTATCTTAAACCCAGAAAGATAAGCAGAGGATGTACTTACTCATTAGTGGACTCTAAAGAAAAAAGAAAAAAGCTAAGCATGTCCAAGCTGCAAATCACAACCACTGAACAGCTTAGGATCTGATACATCTTGGACTGGCACCTTGGATCCCACTCCCTTTAGAGGAACACCTGACTCAGTCTTGATGTTGGGGTGAGGAAACTGGATCTGTCAGAAGTGGATGCTGAACTAAGCCATATTGGGACATTGGGACCTTGGAACCTCCTGCCCTTGCTGGGGAGAAAATGGGGAGATGTGGGGAAGAGAGTGTGACTGGAGGGGGTGGGAGGGAGAAGGCACCTTGAACAAGGATATGCACAGATAGAAAATGTCACTTTATTCATAATAATAATAGTAATAATAAAACAATAAAAAAGAAATGGGAAAAAAGAATCATGTGCTATTATTCTCAGACTTTTATTTTTAAAATGTGGGTTCTGGAGAACAATGTCAGGTTCTTACAAGGGAAGTACTTTATTACCTAAGATATCTTTACAGCCAGATCACTTCATCTTCTAGAAGTCTGTGTTTTCACCAGTAAGCTAAGAACTCAGTGAAATAACCATTCCTATTCAGTGCTCACCAACCCATGACAAATTT
>PVIH01010506.1:0-74892 GCA_004025045.1 Sigmodon hispidus | reverse complement strand
TTTTTTCATATCTTCTTTGAGAGCTTCGATGATCATCAAAAAGGAATTTTTGGTGTTGCTTCCTTCTGTTTCCTCTTCATTGCTCAGTTCAGGTCTTGTATTTGTAAGATCGCCACTCTCTTCTGGAGTTACCATGTTGCCCTTTGTATTATTATGTAATTTCTTGTATTGACGTTTGCCCATAGCTTCAGTGGTTCACACTTAGATGGGTCCTGGTCAGTTGTGGCACTTGGGTTTGTGTGTCTCCTGTCACCTCTCTGGTCAGGGTTTGATTCTGTCTTTCAGAGACCCCTGCAGTTGTTGGTTCGCTCAGTTCGAGGTCTTAGTGGGGAGCCTTGCAGATTCCCTCAGCAGCAGCTGTGGGTGTGGCCAGGTGCAGAGTTCAGCAGCCCCTGCTCCAGAGTGCGCTGGGACGCCACAGAGAGCACAGGTTCCGGTGGGGAACCGGAAGCAATGAGAGCTCAACTCTCCCTCCCAGGCCAGGATACAGGCACTGAGGCCTGCCGAACCCTCCTCACCTCTGGTCAGGGTTCGAATCCGCCAGATGGGGCTTTTTTTGTTTGCTTCATATTGTTGTGATAAAACACCATGACCAAAAGCAACTTGGGGATGGAAGAGTTTATTTCATCTTCCACTTTCAGTAATGGTCTACCTCTGAGCAAAGTCAGGGCAGAACTCAAGCAGAGCAGGAACCTGGCGCTAGAAGCTAAGCCAGAAGCCATGGAGGAGCACTGCTTACTGGCTTGCTCCTTCTGGAGAACTCATTCTGCCTTCTTGTAAACCCCAGGAAAACCTGTCAAAGGATGATGCTACTCTGATGGGCTATAAGTGTGTGGTCTTTACTAAATCGAAGTACACTTCTCCTATACCTACTTTCTTTAGACCTTTGCTCCAGAAGAGATTCTGCATTTGTTAAATACTTTTTTCTGAATTTATTGAGATGATCATATGGATTTTTCCATTGGTTAGTTAATGTGGTTTGTGCTGCTCACTCATGGTGTGTGTTGGATTATCATTGTATTCAGAAAATTTCACTGAGCATGGCATTGGCTCCTTTCATGAACTATTGACCTCTAATCTATGCTCACCAAAACATTGTTCCTTTGTTTTTGATGCTCTTCTTGCCTGGGTTTGCTGTCAGAACAAAGCTGGACTCAAAAAAGGATTTGTAAATTCATTTCCATTCACTTTTTCAAAAAAATTACAAGTGGTTGGTATTAACTCTTTTGGTTCAATTCCTTGGCGAGGCCATCTGCTCTGTGGTTTTCTTTCTTGGAAGAATCTTGATTAGTGACTCAGCTTCTTGCTCATGTTTGGCTTGCTCAGATTTTCTAAATCTTCATGTTTGATCCTCGTATGTGTCTATAAATGTAGCCACTTCTTCCACAGGACTCAGTCGGTTGGCAGACAGTGCTCACTGTCTGTATTTCTGTGGTGTCAGCTGTGATGCCTTCTCTTTATTCACCATTTTACTGCAGTTTTTCCTCATTTTCATTCTTAGGTCTGGTCAATTTTATCTGGCTTTTCAAAAGTCAGCTCTTAATTTTCTTGATGTTCTACATTTTCTAGTCTCTATCTCTGCTTTGATTTTTTTTTTTATATTTCTTTTGCTAACTTCAGACTTCATGCACTTTCCGTCAGCTCTGTAGAGTTGGGTTGTTGTCTTGCTTTTATCTGTGTCCACATTGATGCAGTGCTCATTCCCCTTAGAATGCTACTCATGTTGTTGTGCTGAGTTTCTACCTCTGTTTGTTACAATGCTTTTCATTTGTTTGTTTGTTTGGTGTTGTTTTCCCTCTGACCAGTTGGCTGTTCAGGAGGAATTTGGTGTTTAGTTATTACATATTTATATGTTCTCTCATTTATTCTCCCTGTTATTCATTCCCACATTCATACCACTTGGTCTGAAAGGTGCTTTGTATGATTTTAGTTTGCTGAAGTTTCTTGAGGCTTGCTTGGAGGACTATCCTGTGACAGATCATAAAATACATGTCAAGTGTACTTGATAAGAAAGAGCTTGTATGGAATGGAATGTCTCCTCTGGGTCTTCTAGGTCCATATGGTTCAACATATTATTAAACTCTAAGATTCTTTATTGATCTTCTCTGAATTTCCTGTCCAGTGTTGAAGGTGGGAGGCCAAAGCCCAGCCCACATCAATGCTAGCATAGCACTTCTGGGACTATTTGCTTTCTGTATATAGGTGTCCTGTAGTTTGACATGTATGCATCACATCATATCCCTCAACTGAGTTAACGCCTTTATGATTACATAATGATTACCCATTTATTTTTACAGATTTTTAGCAGAATATATATTTTGATCTATTAGTATGGCCACTATGCTTCACTTGGATATCATGTAGACTAATTTTAATCCCCTTCCTTTATGTGTATCCACAAGGCTAAAAAAATGAGTCTATTAATTATTATTTGATCTGATTGTATTTTATTTTGAAACAGGTCTTATATAGCCCAGGCCAACAATGAACTCCCAGTGTAGCCAAGGTTGATTTTAAACTTCTGATCCTCCTGCCTCCACCTCCCGAGCTCTGGGATTACAGTACAGTACCTGCTTCATGTGGCACTTGGAATAGAACCCAGGGCTCTGTGCATGCTAGGCAAGTACTCCCCGATTTGTGCCACATTCCCAAGCCTACAATAAATCTCTTGTAAACCAAGTACAGCTGACTTTTTAATTCACTTAACCACTCTGTGTCTTTAGACTGGACAGTTTAATTTGCTTACATTTGATGTAATTGTTGACAGCCAAAGATGCAAGCCATTGTTTCCTTTGTGTTGTGGTTGCTTTTCAGCTCTGCGATTCCTTTCTTCTTCTCTTGTCCCTCATGTAATTTAGCCAGGTTTATTCTGTTGGGCTTTGGTTTTATTTCTATTATCATTTGTGCATATACTAGATGTAGTTCCTTTGTGTGTACCTGAGTCTTCAGTTGCAAGAAATCATTTCATGTTGGTACCACTTATTTTGCTCACACACAGACCTTTGTATTTTTATTTCGTCTTTACACTTTATGCTGTTGAGATGATAGCTTAACTCTTTCAGTAGTGCACAACTATCAAAGATCCTGATGGCTGTGTTTATTTTAACACACTACTCATTCTCATTGAGCTGTGCAGTACTTATGGAAAGGCAATTTTGCATTCCCTTTCAGTACATTTGATTGGATTTTATGTTTCATGAAGTCACAGAACATGATGTTTTTGTCAACCATTTTACCCTAGCATTAGGGTAGGACACAATAGTCACAATGTATATACTTATTGAATCAATAAATTGATAGCAATTGTGGTTTTATGTTATGAACTATTTAATGTTTACCTTACCTTTGTGAGGGCAGGAAAACTGCACTTTTCACCAATACCTCCTCAGAGTATAGAGCTAAGTAAATGGTCTTCTGTTTTTGTATTGAATAAAGGAGTGAATGAAAATGAATGATAAGTAGTCAGAAACTAGCAAAAAGATAGCTCAAGCTGAGTCATGGCCTTGGTGTTTGATGTCCAAAGGCAAAATGAAGAATTCCCCTCTTGGAATTGACCTTCCTCAATTTTTTCTTTTGTTTTGATAAGTACCCAGAGCTTGACTTGAGATTCAAAAGTAAAGCCATCATTTAGGTGCCCAAGAAGGTTCAAGAATGGTACATCTGAAAATGTCATCTACCTTTACATCCTGCCTCTGGAATTCATCTTTCAGGAATCTCTTTCTTTGCCTAGTCTGCATAAGTATAGTGCTATGAGAGAGGGTCTGGGATGCAATTCGTGATGCTTCCCTTTGCCTAGAATCCCAAACAGATGTCACTGAACATGAAAACTAACCTGGCATGAAACATAAACAAAGTGACAAGAAAATGAGATTAGTATGTGTTGGGGAGCAGCCCTGGGT
Organism: Sigmodon hispidus; assembly: GCA_004025045.1. NCBI lineage: Eukaryota > Metazoa > Chordata > Mammalia > Rodentia > Cricetidae > Sigmodon > Sigmodon hispidus. The sequence continues at coordinate 70,993 of PVIH01010506.1, read as the reverse complement.
AGGGAGTGAAAGGGGCTGTATTATATATATGTGTGTGTGTGTGTGTGTGTGTGTGTGTGTGTGTGTGTGTGTGTGTGTGTGTATGTGTGTGTGTGTATACATATGTATTACACATATATCAAATTCATAAAGAATAAATACATATACCATTTAAAAATAAGTGATGTGTAGCACTGCTTGCAACAGCTAGGTTATGGAACCAACCTGGATTTCCAACAAGAGCAAATATGTGTTTTGTACATACAAAGGAATGATTTTCGGCCATGAAGATGAAGGATGTTGTGTCCTTTTTGGGAAAATAGATGCCACTGGGGACAAACATATTGAGCAAATTAACTCAGTCTCAAAAAGATAAAGATTATGTTTTCTTTCATTTGTGGATCCTACATTTTATACAAGTATACAAATTTTGTATATATGCTTTGATGATGAAACTATTCAAAGACAAGAGGAAGTGGTGAGGGTTGATAAATGGAGAGTAGCTATGGGAAATATGCTCCTAGTATATTATATATCTACATGCAAGGGCCAATGAAATCCTGTGAATTGAGAAAATAAATAAGAATGGCTCAGGAAGTAAAGGCACTTGTGATAAAAGCCTGAGAACCTGAGTTCAGTCCCTGGAAGTTTCATAAACGTGGAAGAAAACAACTAATTCCTCAAAGCTGTCCTGGGATCTCCACAGGTGATCTGGGGGCATTGCCACCCTTCACACATACATACATGCACAGAATAATAATCCTTTTCAAGTTAAAAAGCCTAGGGAACTCAGTTCACAAGAATTAGTTTTTGCTCTTGTGGAATTTACAAAATAGTAATGAAGCATTTTCTTCTAAAATACCTTTAAAGTTAAGAGTCATTTAATTAAAGTAAAACAATTACATAAATACTATTATGGGTGATTCTCAAATACGACAAGAAGCAATAAAGGTAATGTTTGTACAATTTAAATTAGAAGAGCCTGAGGTACATTATAGAATCAATGTTAATTTCTTTCCTTTCTTCTTAAGGTAGGAGAACATTTGTTCTGTCTACTAATTTTCCAGGCACTCTCCTGATACCAAAAACCTACTAGAAGAAGATGCATCTGCTGAGTTGAAAGTGCTTCTGACCAGGGAAGGAAAGGAAGCCAGCATTTACCAACATTATCAACCAGATGCTTGACCCCATCTGGTGTGAGGACTGGGAAGCTTCCTGGAGGGAGGGCAAAAATGTCTCCGCGGGGACAAACCTGGGACAGGTGAGCAGACAGGGTGTTTTAGGCAAAGGGGACAGCATGACAAGCCAACTGAGAATCATAAGTGTTGTGTCTTATTTGTGTGTGTGCGTGCGTGCGTGCGTGCGTGCGTGCATGTGTGTGTGTGTGTGTGTGTGTGTGTGTCGGCCAAAGGCCACCCTTGGATGTTGTCTCTTAGGTACTTCATTGAGACAGCGGCATAATGTGAGATAAAAAATTTGCATCCTCAGTTCCCACAAAGGCCCACATATGCAAGCCTTGGTGGCCAGCCCATCAGCTGCTGGGGTAATGAGACAATTAAGAGGTGGAGCTTCACGAGGCCCTTGAAAAAGGTACCAGGACCTCAGCTGGCCCACTTTCTCTCTGTTCCCGGCATGATGTAAATACACTCTTCTGCCACACGCTCCTGCCTTGATGTCTGTCTTTCCAGGATTCACAACGCAATGGACTGATTGGTCAGGAAGCAGTAACAGGGATGCTGAGCTCACACTTCCTGTTACACCCAGGCCAATAGCACAGACAGGTCCTGACTCCTCAGATTGCAGAAATCGGGCAAGATGAGATGACAGAGGATTAATATCTCTTTTAAACAGCTGTTTTCCATTTCATCTCTAGCAGGCAGATTATAAGAGAGAACAGAGTAGGGATGATGGCAGTCCATCGTTGTGGAGCTCAGACATGCATCTATGCTCCCAGGTCAGCCATGTTTCAGAGACTGGTGACATCATCTGTGTCTCTTATTACATTCTCCCTTGCACATTCCTCTCGTTCTGTGGATGTCTGGGCTTGGGCACCTCTTAAAAGGCAGAATCTTTTTTTAGAGTTATTTATTTATTCATTCATTCACTCATTTATTGTGTGTGTGTGTGTTCTAGGTACACATACACCATGACACACATGTAGAGCTTAGAAGACAAGTTGCAGGAGTCTGTTCCTTCCTTTTACTATGTGGGTTCTAGGAATTAAACTCCGGTTGTCTGGCTTGGCAGCCAGCACCTGCTTCTTCTGAGTCATCTCTGATCCTGAATTTAATTTCTGCTGATGTCAGCCATGTACTTCTTCATGGGCACCTGAACATCAGAACAAATAAATCATTAACAAGAAGCATAAACCAAGCTAGTAATGACATGCACAGGCTGACTCTTTCCTAAATATGGAGTACGAGTATGTCTTTTATAATACAGACTATGAATGTCCTCTTATCCGACCATCTGTCTCCTGTCAAAGTGAAATTTCCAACATAGAGACAAAGCAAGCCTGCCCTCTTTTAAAACTGGCCACTCTGGACATTTTTGTGACAGGCACAAAACTGACTAACACACCAAGAGAAAGACAAGTAGCCTCAGAGAGCCTGTCATTTGGGTTGCTGTTTGTACACTCAGGGCCAGCGAGGCCATCAGGCTGTAGCTGATGCTGCTCTTAGTGTGCTCTTGCTTCCTGGTGGCTCTTCCATTGTGTTATGTTGCTGAGTTACAAGACTCATCTCACTTTCCTGGGCACATCTTCTGTGTGAGTTCCTTAAGGGAAAAAAAGGGTGTTGTTTTAATTTCCATGTACCTCAAGTTGGTCTCAAACTTGCTATATGACAGAGGATGACCTTGAACATATGATCTGTCTGCCTCTACTTCCCACGTTCTGACATTACAGGTTTGAACCACGGTGTCTAATTTTTTGAGGTGCTTGGGATTGAACCCAGGTCTTTGGAATACTAGCCAAGCATTCTAACACCCCCAGCTCTTAGAACATATTTTTTAAAGGCTGCTTTCACTGTTTATGCTCAAATGACCTTTAACGGTGACTTCCCCTTTGGTTTTTCCGAAGTAGGCTGCATGGTCACACCAGACCTTGCCTGCAACAGACAGCTCTGGGTAGAGACCACCTTTCACATCTTTGTCTCAGCCCACACCTGGCATGGCAGGGTAGATCTTCCTGGCTATGTTTTTTTCCCCTCCTCTGAGAGGCAGATTATTACTATACTAAATGCCTTGAGCAAAACTTAATTTATCCCACTGACTCACATCTGCAGAACGAGTGCTAATGGGAAGAGCAGTTTGAAATGAAGTAGAAATGCAGGCTCACACTGTTTTAAAAAAAGGAGAAAGAAATGGGCTGACATCGTTCCTCGGTATGAGGGGATTAAGACGGTTTTAATTATCTCACCTGGCTTTTGTTATTTCCTTTATTCTCGCTCCCTGCTGTTTCCTCAGCTCACCTCTTCTTACCAATGTGCTTGCAAGCAATCAGACAGGATCATCTGAATTTTCCCCTTTAGGAAAGTTGAAGGGCCTCAGGTTAAAAAGTAAAAATCACAGTTCAATATGTTCATAACTCCGTGCTGACAACCGAGAAAGTTTAAGTTGCGATGTTCACTCATGTATGAATGCCAATATTAACTGAAGGCTCAGGTCTGAAGATGCTATGCTTTTTTTTTTTTTTTTTTGAATAAAGTAAATGGGTTTCTAATGTGCTCAGGATGTGAATAGAAGATGTCGTTATTGAAAGCACCAGTGCTGTATCAGGAACGGTAATCTCAGACATATTCTTTGGTGGGAGCCAGCTGCCTGAACACAAAGGTGTGGTGTTGGGGACACAGCAGCCTCTTTTATTCAACTGAAATGGATTCATGCCCCTACACAAAGAAAGAGCATGTCCTTCTTGGCTTTCCTTCGAAGGCTTTTGTTGTTTTCTCCTTTAGAGAGCTCTGTGGGACCCAACAGGGAGCAGGAGATTTCCACAGATCCTGTCCCTCTTTGTTATCTGTCAGTCTCCTGTCAGAAAGGCTAGGAAGCAACCTGGACCACTGACTCATTTCAAGAAGTGAGTGAATAAAACATTACAGAGGCATCGACCAGGGAGCCAGAGTCTGATGCTGCAAACCCAGAAGAAGAGAGAAGCTGAACAGAGATAGAAACATCTTACACTTTCTGGGTGCTAGGTGGATAGATGCTATCCTAGCCACTGGGGATGAGTGAAGAGCCAGAGACATGTAGACTGCTACCCTGTGTCTGCCACTTCAGCTGAACAGACATACCCCAGGGGTTCTGTCTCTGTCTGTCTGTCTGTCTGTCTGTCTGTCTGTCTCTCTCTCTCTCTCTCTCTCTCTCTCTCTCTCTCTCTCTCTCTCTCTCTCTCTGTGTGTGTTTTCTGCTGGGTGAAGAGACTCCCTCCATTGCTGCCTTGTTGTTCCTGCTAGATGGAGAGAGCCTGAGGTCCCCCCCACATCTGATGCTCCTGATGAGTGGCATCCTTGGGCTGCTGCCTTTATTCAGGGCCTTGGAACATAGTAAGAGGCGAGGGTGTGATAAGTAAAAAGATGTGTCAGACCCTATGTGGTAGAATAGCCCTGTCGTCTCAGCACTCAGGAGGCTGAGGCCAGGAAGATCACAGCTTCAAAACCAGCCTTGGCTCCAAAGCCAGACTCTGTCTCAAAAATAAACTACAATAACGAAAAGACACATGCATAATCCACTAAGGAAAAAAGCATGTTCTCATCTAGATACAAACTAAAGAGCCTCATACTGGCCAATGAAAACAGAATTACTCTAGCCTCTATGAAAATCACTATGGAGGTTTCTAAAGTCAAAACAACAGCAAAAGAAAAAAAAACCAAACAAACAACAAACAAAACAAACAAACAAACAAAAAAAACAACAAGCAATCAAACTCCATCAGTCATAACAACAAAAAGAAAGTAAGTAACTCACCTGACCGGTTATAACATGCCTGGCTATTTGTGAAGGATACCAAATTTATATTCTGTAGAGACATTCCCACATCCATCCATATTTATGACAGCACTATTCACAATATCTAAGTGATGGAACCAACCTAGGTGTCAAACATCAAAGGAATGGATAAGAAAGTAGTATATGGACACAATAGAATTTTATTCAGACATAACAAAGAACGGAGCCTTGTCATTGGCAGGAAAATAGATACAACTAGAGATAATCATGTTAAGTGAATCAAGCCAGTCTCAAGCAAACATTGTACATTCTCTCTTATTTATGGGTCCCAGACTGTATGTAGCCCCATAAACTATATATGTGCACATTAAATGAATAGGGGTGAGACTATCCAGGAGGAGCAAAGCATATTGATCAGGGGAGGAAGGGCAAGGGGGAAACAATGAGAAAACAAGGGTTATGGTCAACACTATATATATTTATACCAGTAACAAAAATTAAAACATGATTTTGGAAGGTACTTTGCCCTAAAATGAAAGAATCCTGGGAGACAGTGAAGGGTATGCATCCCAGAAATCCTAGCATATCTGGAATCAGGATGAATTCCTTCTCTGATAGGCTTTACCTGGTGACTTATAACTGGGATACATTTTAAAAGATGCTGCATACAACAACTGAGGTCAAGTGTTTGGCAGCTAATCACAGGGCCCCAAGCTGTGCTGGGGCTCTCTGTGTATTGTGGAACACTCTGATAGGGGCAGGGCAGCCCATCTTTGTAAACAACAATGGGAATATGCAGGACATTGCATGTAAATCTCATACAGGAACACTATGTGGTCCAGCATAAGCCAGGAACAACCACATCAGAGTCCACCTAACCTGTGGCACTGAGCCCAGTGATCAGAGTAAGCCCTCATCAGCAGGACCAAGTATTTGAGCAATGGAGACCCTGACAAAGCCACACAGGAGGGCTATGTGTAATCATGGCAAGAGACAGAGGAAAACATATCCCACTTTGGACAAGTGCTAGCCGAAATAGAAAATGAGTTTCCATGAATTTTGTGTTGCCCCTGGCAGCTAAATCTGGCTTTCTTGGTTTTGGTTGGTCACAGTGGTCCTGCCATTTGGGAAGAATCAAGGCAGCTGATCCTCAGAATCCTGGCAGAAACTGCTGGCTTCCAGCCAGCATCAGGAACAGGAGGATTTGGCTGCCTACAGAGGCTGCTGGGATGATCCTGTTATCAGGTGAACACAGGTAAGCAACTCAAGTCAGTAACATGCAAATCAAGGGAGTGTGTGTGGTCAGATTAACTTCTCAGAGCCCGTTGCGAGCAAGTTGGGCGCTGCTGCCCTTAGTGCTCAATGTCCGAAGAGTCCCCAGGGACTCTGGCAAGAGTAACAATATCAGTCTATCTAGTGAGCCATGGAGAACAGGAATGGAACTTACATGTCTATGTGAAAATAGGTAACACCATTTGGAAGACTCAATATGGGTCTTAAAGACATGGGATTTTTTTTTCTTTCTAAATCTGTCACAAGAACAGAACACACACACACACACACACACACACACACACACACACACACACACACACACTCACTCAACTGGAACAAAAGGAACATTCCTGTTTTTCAATAGTGACCCCTTATGCTTGATTGTAAATGTTGACCTCTAGTTAATTGACAACGTGAGCAAGTTTATCCTGTGCTGAGGATGGAGAGAGCGGTTTAATGGGCAGGGTGTATGACCTCAGTGGTGAACAATTTGTTAGGAGAAAGCAAAGTTCAGGAGTCTTGAGATCATAGAATGTCCTTACCTCCCAAGTGCTAGAATTACAGGCATGCACCACTAAGCCTATTTTGTGCAGTTCTGAAAATTGAGCTCAGCATTTCATGTATTCTAGGCAATTACTTCCCCAGCAGAGCTGTGGTCTCAATAGTGAGTCCTATCTCTGTGGTACCTCTTAGGAAAGCAGATCCCATCCTCATATAGAGGGGCTCTTAGCTCATCTCCACATCATAGGCCCTTAGGAAGCATCCCCCATCATTTATGCTTAACTCTGTAGTTTTTCTCGGAGGAGTCAGCAATCTTATTTATTCTTATTTTATTTTATTATGTGTGTGAAGCTGGGCAGTTGTAGTGGGATTATGTTGTTACATAATTATCCTCCTGGTTTAATAAAAATGCTGATTGGCTGAAGGTAGTGTGGGCAGGGCTACTAGACTAAGAAAACTCTGCCAACAGAAAGAACAGAGCATAGATGCCACAGAGATGCCAGGAGATGCAGCGGAAGAAGTTGAAATGCTGCTGAGAAAAGGTACCCGAACTGTATGGCTGAACAAGATAATAATCATAGGTGAAGATGAAGGAGTTAGCAAGTTATATGTCTGAGCTCTAGGTCAATCAGCGTAAAATTAATGTAAGTGTCTGTGTGTCTCAGTGGGACTGCGGGTCTGCACGTCAGAACCTCAGGGCTAGGCCAAAAAGTCCAGGCATTAAGTGCTCTTAACCCTTGAGCCATTTCTTCAGTCCCTGAAACATGAAATTCAAATATTTTTGCCTAGGAACACAACATTGTACTTATCAAGCTCCATTAAAAGGTTGATTTATGATCTTGAATGATAATGAAAATATATAGATCCTATACATTCATGTTCCTATAACTAAAGCCAGCATGAATATGATTGCTGGTCTATGTGAATCTGACAGTGCTGTCAATCACATATGACCAATGACCACCTGCTCACATGATCCCTCTCATAACCATTGGAAGAATACCAACTCTTTAAGCTCTGTTGTGTACCAGGTGTGACCTTGAACAAGTCAGAAACATCTCTATCTTTGTCTCTTCCCCTAACTATTATCTACTACACAGTATTAATTTTATTGTTGCGATATTATAAAGAGGAAAGTTGAAATAAGGGTAAAGTTTTTAGAAGAGTTCTGGCAGACAGAAATCATCATGATGCACTTTGTATCTGTATGTGTATGTGCCCGAGTGTGTGTATCTCTAACAGTGTCTGTCTGTGTTCAAGTGTACAAAGGCATGCACTTGTAGGGGTCAGAGGTAGATGTGTCTCATTGTACTCAGAGCTCAATGATTTAGCTTAACTGGCTGGCTAAGACTCCCTGGGAATCCTGCTGTTTCTGTCTCCTGGGGCTAGGATTACAGTGCACATCATCATGCCTATCTTTTTATTTGGATGATGGATCTCTGAACTCAGATCTTCATTCATGTATAATAAGCACTGTCCCCACTGAATCATCTCCCAGGCTCATTCTGGTCCTACTTTAATGAAGCAGGATCAAGCCTGTGTGACATGGGAAGGAGCAAACAGGTCATTTGTTCAGGGTATTATGCTCAAAAAAGATGTCAAATGTAGATGGTTAACATACATTAAAATAGAGGTAAACATACAGTCATAGATACACCAGGAAGTTTCATAAATTATTAACACAGTTTAAGCTATGAATTATTAACTTTTAAAATTATGGCCATTTTTAGAGTTGCCTTGGCATATATGAGGGCTTTATATATCTGGTTGAAGTCCTTTGGTTTCCAAAAGGCAGCAGAGAAGGTAACAACTGAAAGTCCTTTATGTTCTCTTTGTTGAAAATACAATGGGATAAGGATGCTTGAAGGCAAAGGCAGAGAAGTGATCCCTTTTTAGAGCTCTTTCTTGGGCGGGGGAACGTGTTTGTGAACGCATGTCTGTGGAGGCCAGGGCCATTCTCAAGTGTTCTTCATCAAGTGCCACCATCTTGTTTCTTGCAACAGGGTCCCTCATTGCCCTGGAGCTCCCTGAGTAGTCTAGGCTGGAAGGCCAGGGAACCCTACAGATATACGTATCTCCATCATTTCAGTCCAGGATTACAGGAGTGTGACAACATCATGCTTAGCATTTTACTTGAGTTCTAGAGATAAAACACAGGACTCACAGCTTCATGACAAGCAATTTACCACTGAACAAGCATCACAGCCCCTTGCTAGAGTGATTTGTGTTTAAAAACAGGATTTTTCTACCTCTAGTTACATGCTGTGCTCAGGTTTGGGGGACTCTGTCATCTGTGACACTGAGTAGCATATCTCTCTGTGTGCCCAAAACATGGAACCTTGAACTCATTTTCAATATACCAAGCACTCTGCTTAGGAAAAAAAAAATGGTGGCTACATACTTTCTGTGTCTCCAGATAGTCCAAATGTAATCAGATTAAAATGGGTAAGGCAGTAAATGCCTGTTTACAGAGCATTTCAATGGCTGATCACAAATGTCACTTCAGTCGTGGACCTTTAACAATATAAGCATCAATGAGATCCTCTACTGAGTCTTGGACAGAGGGACTGGGTGTCCTGGGATCAAGAACAATCAACTTTGCAAATGACCAGAGTTCCATTTCCCAGGTAGCCATTAGAAACCTGAGACCCGAATGTGTGGTCCATTAAATAAGGGTCAGTTTTTATTAATCTCATTCCAAGTTCATTTCATGTCCCTGAAGTTACTTTACTTTCTCTTGCTTTTTAAAAACCAGCTCCTATGATTCATAGGCAATAAAAGTCACCAATTATATGTGTAAAATTCAGCGAGGTTTATGTTTTTTCCCAGCAATGCTGGGAGGTTGTACTAAGACTTTCCATATGCTTAAGCAAGTATTCTAGCCCTAAGCCACAACCCAGGCTATATTTCTGCTTTTTATTTTGTGACAAAATCTCCCTAAGTTGTCCAACCTGTTCTTGAACTCAGTTTGTAACCTAATCAGAGGGCTTGAATCTGCAATCCTCCTGCATCAGCTTCCTGAGTTGCTGGGATGATACATCCCACATAACCAGGTTCTGCTAAATTCTGTGAGTTGGGTAACTAAGTTAGAAGATACCCTTTAACTCCCATCACTCCAGGAAGTAGAGACTACACCTATCACTTTGAACAAATTTGCTGGTTATCAGGAACTGTCTTTTTCCCTACAATACAACCAAAATCACTGAACTACTGCTGCCCCTTCTGTATTTCTAGAATTTCATATAGACAGGTTCATTGTGCCATTTCTAGCCTCACTCACTTAGGGTAAATTCCTTTGAGGCTTATTTCTGTGGTTGGCTACAGCAGTACTTTCTCTCTTCAATTGTGCAGGAGTAATTCTGTTATGTAACTCTATAGATATAAAAAAAAATCTAGGTTGCCTCTAATTGGAGCCATTATAAATAAAATTACTATAAGCATTATTTTATGGGTCTCTGTGTGAATATATTTTCTTTTAAGGAAATATGGAAACAAGAGGAAGTTCTCTGGACTCCACAGCATCTGTACCTTTGACCTTCTGAGTAACTGCAAAATTGTCTTCTAAAATGGTTGTAGTTTTTTGTCTTCCTCTGAGGTTTGTATGGTCATTTTACCATCTCAAGTCCTTGCATCACATAGTTCTTCCAGCCATATAAATGAGAAACATTCCAGTGTGTGTGGTCATTTCTGTGGTAACACTGCATTTTTTCTGCTTACTCACCTGAGCATGTACTCCCTTTTTGTCACCCATGTACCTTCTTTGGTGAAATATCATGCCAAATCTTTCTCCATTAAAAACATAGGCAATGCATCTACTCATGTCTGATTTGCATGACCTCCATGTCTGAGTCTTCAGCATATCATACCAGCATGACTCATTACAGCCATTTTTGATGCTGTCCATATAGGTTATGTAAACATGGCTCCTCAATTCAGTCCTGTCTTCACAAAGCCATGTATTTCAAAAGCAAGCGTCTTCAACTTTGACAAAATCTAACTTAACAAATTGTCTTCTGTGGTTCATAGCTTTTTTTTTTAATGTCTTAAGAAATATTTGCTAACCCATGTTTACAAAGATGGTCTCATGTTTTCATCTACACATTGCCTAGGTTTTGACTTGCATTTTTGGCATTTTGTCTATGACCAGTTTGAGTTATTTTTATGTGTGATGTGAGGAAAGGGTCAATGCTTTTGTGTGTCAATATATTTGTTGAAAGAATGGTGTTCTATCTCTGAAGTAAGGCTTGTTGTGCCTTTTGCAAAATCCAAGAAACAACAGGCCTGGGCCTACCGCTGTGCCATGAGGATTTACATGCATGTGTGACTGCTCTAGATTTACACTCTCACAACCCATGACACTTTTGTCAGCCATCTCCTCCAACTTTGTTCTTTTATCAAATTGTTTTAGGGGTCTAAGCTTGTCAAATTATCTTGGTGTTTTGTTTTTCAATTTTTATTTATGTTTATGTACATAAGCACAGGTACACAAAGAGGCTAGCAGGTGTTGGATACCCTGGAACTGGAGTTATAAGAGCTTGTGAGCTGCCTCATGTGGATGCTGGAAATTAAATTTGGGTTCTCTGTAAAAGTGACAAGTGGTTTTAACCACTGAGCCAGTCTGCAGTCCTAACTTGTTAATTTTGCAAGAAAAAAAGAAGAACTTCAAATTCAATTGCATTGCATCCCCTGGCAGCCATAAAATTGTTCCTTGAAGACTTCCATGGTAGGGGTAGGGGTGAGGAGGGACACAGAATCTAAACACTGCTCTGAAACTCACTCCTTCAAGTCCAGAAGTCCAGCACCTGCCTTCACACCTAATTCCTAGTGCGTGGATAGAGTGGGAAGGGAGTCTACATCATACTTCTCAGAGACAGAAAATTCATCTTCTGAGGAAGTTAACATTAAGAAATGAAGACATCTGCCACTGATATGGAGTCTTATTGGGCAGCTTGGCTGACAGGCTGGTAAGTTACCCACCTTCCCTCTCTCTCTTTTACCTGGGTTCACATTTGCCATCTTCTTCTACTTGTCTGGACTGTTTTCTAAATCCTTTGTTTACAAACATTCTATTTCATAAAAACCTTCCTCGTCTAGCCCTGTTTTAAGAGTCTGGTGATCTAGAGTGACACAAGTGTTATCAGGAATATGTTGAGGTAGCTCAATGGGTAGAGTACCTGCCAAGCATGCATGAAGCCTTGGGCTCCATATCCCCAGAACTTAGTAAACATGGTACTGTATGTCTACAATTCCTGTACTTCAGAGGCAGAGGCAGGAGAATCAGAAGCTGGCATTCATCTTCAGCTACATGGCAAGTCCAAAGCCTGAACTGTAAAAGACTCTATCAAAAAAATAAATAAATAAAAATAAAAAACCAAGCTTGACAGAGATGATAAGCCACATGTCTGAGTTTCCCCCAACAGTAGAAAGAGAAGGAAGAGAAAGAATTAATAAGTAGGGCTATGTGGTTCTGTTTAAAGCACACAATTTAGCAAGAAGAAAATAAAGTACCCTGCTGCTTATGCCACAGGTGTGTGAGCTGATCTGCAGGCTCTTTGGCATCAGTGGTAGCTGAATCCAGCTGTCTCTGAGAGTTCTCCCAAGTGATCTCCAGCTGTTTTAGCAGCAAAGTCACACACTGAACAAAAGGAAAAAGTAGACACATATAAACTTTCTGAAAAGTGATTGGCTGCAAAGTCTGAATGACACAAAGTCTTGCCCTTATGGCCCCTTGCTGGGGTGGGGTCGATGCAAAGAGAAAACTGATAAAAGGAGTTCTGGCTTGTACCAGTTACAGCTGGTAACTTGCTCCTGTCACTTCTCAGCTCCTCAGGGCATCATTGGAATTAACACAATTCACACTTACAATCGCCTTTCAGGGCTCCCTTGGCCTACAGAGAAAACTTTTTATAACAAGGAATGTCACATGGAATTTTCAGATGCCATGGGTATCTGATGACAGAGTTCTAGAAAATGCAGGGGTGTTGATCTATAGATATGTGTGAGTGTGCAGTTTCATCTCTGCAGAAAGTGTATAAATCCAGGGTGATGACTTCATATATCACCAATTTAACTGACTCCTAGCTCCCTTTATGGCTGTTGTGCCAATCACGGTGTGCCAAGAAAGGCCAGCAAATGAGGCCTGGGATCCACTGGGCAGAGCCATTAAAATAGAGTCTGTAAAATAGATGCTTTTCTATTTCAATTAGAATAAAGATCAGAAACACTTCATGTTCATGCAAGATGAAAACTCATTTACAGATTCTCCTTGGGGCTATGTTGATCCTGCTCTGTCATAATATAGTCCAAACAGGTCCAGGCAGCCACAAATCACAAGAATTGTCATATCAGTATCATGCTGAGCAGTCAGGAGGCAGAAGAGACACAACACAGGCCTCAGTAGGTCAAGAGAAGGGAGACAAAACATAGGAAAAAAGCAGTCCCAAAATCTCTGGGACAATTCAGTGTGTGTGTGTGTGTGTGTGTGTGTGTGTGTGTGTGTGTGTGTGTGTGTGTGTGATGTGTGTGTGTATTCTTGCAGTCATATATTCCACATCTGGACAAACTAATCCAGGCCAGGTATCCTCTAACAAGGAAGGTGTCTCTGTGAACAGCTACAAAACAGGAAAGAAAGTGGCATTTTTGTAAGGTTCTTTGATGGAGCAGTTTCTATGGTGGCTCAGAAAGGATCCCTGGATGTGTTAGATGGCTATTTGCTGCTAAGAAAAAGAAGAAGAAGGAAGAAGGAGGAAGAAGAAGAAGAAGAAGAAGAAGAAGAAGAAGAAGAAGAAGAAGAAGAAGAAGAAGAAGAAGAAGAAGAAAAAGGTAATGGTCTAAAAAACAACTGAAGAGAGAATTCAGATTTATGTGAACTTGAGGTTTCAGAGAGCCCAGTAGATTAGCAACACTGCTGAGACTGCTGTGGGACTGTGTTAAGAAATACCAGGATGGCAGAAACAAGTGGCAAAGGAGGCTGCTTCCCACCTAGGAAGCAAAAAGAAAGAATTCCAAGAAGATGCTGGGGTCAGAGCAAAGATGGGCTCCAATATGCCTCAAGTGACTTCCTTTCCTCAGTTAAGTCCCATCTCCAAAAATTTCTACAACCTCTCAAAGGCAACATTCAATTAAGAACCCAGCAAAATGAATCACTGATGAAGTCAGAGCCCTCATGACCTTCCCAAAGCTCCATCTTTGACCATGCTACATTAGGAGCCAAGTCTTCAACACATGAGGATTTAGGAAGATCATTTTATATCCCAACTATGGCAGAATGGAAAAAGGGAGGCAGCAGGGTCCTCTGACAATTCCAGAGTGAATCTCATTCAGGCTGATTAGATTCTAAAGAACCACTCTCAGCAGTTAGTGACATGTCTTGGCAAAGTCCCAGGACACAACTGGGCATTTAACTGTGGCATACCAAGCTTTGTTCAGAACTTCCTGTCATAAACTGAAATTCATTGGACCTCCCATCATAAGATAGAAATGAAACATCCAGGATAAAATCAAAACAGGGTCAGAGCCCCAGCCCCCCAACCCCACTCAACGTCACTCATTGCATTTGTACAAATTATACCCATGAGCTCAAGTTCAAGGTCAGTGTATGGATGAGTTGGCACAGTAGGTGGGTACAAGCTACAAATGGACAGCAGCTGCTTTGCAGCCACATTCATGGACGACTGCTAGATGGTAAGAAGGGAAGTAGTTCCCATAGCAGAGAGTTGAGCCATCATAGGATGCTACCCTTCCTACGAGCAACTAAAAGTCACTGGGGGTACACCAAGATAAAAGCTTCACTTCTTTGCTATTTCAAGCTCACCTTTCTGCATTTTAATGGCTGATTTGTTCTCCCTGATCATCCTCTAACCCAATGAGTTCTTTGGTAGATCTGCAAACAATGGTTCAGGGTTTCACAGTCACAAAGAAAGCAGGGTGAATACCCAGTGGCTGCATGCCCAGAAAGGGTGTTGCTTTTGGCAAAATGAACCAGAGTGATTTCCAAAGTGGTATTTATTCATTTTGAAATTATGCACACAACAAACGTCTGGGTGAGCTGACTTCTCTAACCCGGGCACTAATGGGGAGGTAGGCTGATAATTTGGAGCAGTCACTCAGGAAATCCTGAAATGAAGCTTCTTTCCGAAGTATTGACTCATCCCCTCGCTCCTTTCTGAATCCATTTAACACACCAATTAGTAATTGTAAATTGTGCTCTAAATTTTGCAGGTGATTTTCTGATGAAATGTTGCTTTACTAATTCTAGTCGGTGCTGTTCAGAGTTTGCTTTTGCATTGAAAATAGCTTCAATTTTTCTCTTGATTAAAAAAAAAATGGAAATTGCTAGAAAAGGCCCATCCAACTGAATACTTCACAGATAGGCCTCTGTGGCTCTATCCCATCTACAAATCAATGAAGCTGGCTTCAAAAACATACCCAGGTGGTTGGCAAGATGTCTCAGTGAGTAAAGGTACCATGTTCAATCTCCTAAACCCACATCGTGGTAGGAGAAAATTGACTCGCTCAAGTTTTCCTTTAACTTCCATGTGCAAGCCACAGTTTACACACCCACAGGTATGTATACATATGCAGAGTAAATATATATAAGGAAAACGGCACAACTCATTTTCAAATGGCACCAGTGTAGAGGCAATGAACACATTATAGAGGACAAGTCATTGACACAAGGTGGTCTGTTAAAGATCCATCACGCTCACCAGGTGAGTCCAGCCCTGAGACCCATTCATTAATGCACTGTACAGCACACAGGGCAAAACATACTTCACACACGAGTTATTTCACCATTTAGTATATTCCCAAGACAGATCAATTTTAAACCATGAATGCCTGATGCTTGATGTCAAATATTAATTCTAATTTAAAGTGAATAACTTCAAACCCTAAACAAAAGTAGGCCCTCTTCCTGACAGCCTTCTTTAACTGGAAGTGGAGGTGAGGGGGTGGGAAAGTGGGGGGAGTTGTGGAGGTGAGGTGGGTTATGGAGGTGGAGGTGGAAACCTGTAGAAAACTTCCACCGTGAAGCAGAGTTTTCTATGAAGTTGGAAAAGAAAAAGAATTAAGGTGGAAACCCCAAATGAGACGCAGCCAAGGAAAGCGCCTTTACTGTGGAAGAGGAGAGTGTGCTGGGAAGGGCTGCTGCTGGCCTCAGGAACCCCTTTTAAGGGGTTTGCTTTTTCAGTGTTTCTCCAGCATGTTGTTCGCTGTTTGCTGGCTATGAGTTAACACTTACAAACACTTGCTGCTCCAGAGTGATCACAGCACAGCCACTACTGTGTTTTGCACATGCATTTGTTCATAATGCTTCCGTGCTGAGGCTGTAAAAGTATGAGGGACTTCATACTACAGACACACACACACACACACACACACACACACACACACGAAAGCCAGTTGACTATGATGTCAGAGCAATGGAAATGGACCAATTAGCGATCTCCCAGCCTGAGCATTAATACCACAAACACACTATCTCATCTCTCACTGTCTACTCATGTAGCTTCTCCACTAGACTCCCTTGCTTGTATAATTAAAGAGGAATTGAAAGTTTCAAACTGGTAAAGATGGCACATATGTTTTGTTTTGTTTATCTTTTTTTAAAAGTTGTTTTCCCATACCCACCACAGATTCCCCTCCCTGCCCTCCTCCCTCAGCCTCCCCATGTCCCCATCCATTCCCCAGGGAAGACAAGGAACCCCAAGCTGAGTTGGTTTGGTCTGGCATATCCAGTTGAGAAGATGGTACATATATCAAGTTCCACTCCAAACCTTGGGTTCTATGAAGTCACAAAAGGGTGTAAACTCCCATCTTCTGTGCCCTTAGATGTCTTCTCACTGTCTTGTAGGTTTATTGCTTAGGTGCTTTATTTTCCCTATTACTGCTTATTCAGTGCACAACCCTGCACACTGGAAGGCTGGTCCACCTCTCTGAGGATCCATATTTTCCAGACTTGCAGACTCAAGTTATGTGTTTCAGATCATGATGTCAACATGGAATTATATTTTAAATTTCAACATATGACTGATAAAGTACTCAATATTTTTGCTCTTCTACACCTCTCCTTTTCTAGATCAAATCTTCTTCTTCTCATGCTCTATTTCCTGAACCCACTTCACATCTGTTCCTTCTAATCATCATATTAGACACATTTCTCATTGCTGTGTCCAGACACCCCCCCCAAAGTGCCTCAAGAAAGGAAGGTTTTCCTGTGGCCCACAGGAAAACCTCTGTCATGGTAGAGAAAGCATAGTAACTTGTGCTTGCTCATATCTGGGTGAATCAGGAAGGAGAAATCAGACAGGAAGTATACTTGAACCACTAATCATCACTGACAACCAATGTATTTTCTTTTTAAAAATATTCTTTCAGTGCTCGCTTCGGCAGCACATATACTAAAATTGGAATGATACAGAGAAGATTAGCATGGCCCCTGCGCAAGGATAACACGCAAATTTGTGAAGCGTTCCATATTTTTGTTTTTTGTTTTTGTTTTCCTTTAAAATAAAAACAAAAGCTCCAAAAAAATATTCTTTCAATTCCTTGTCCATGTTCCTATTGTGGTGGTTGTCTCTTTATTGTTTTGCAAGTGTGGTAGACCATTACCAAGATGGCTTCCATGACCTGCTAAGATGGCCTTCCTCTACCATCTCACTTCCTGGGATCACACCTCAAAATTTCTCTCCCAGAAGTGTGAAGAGAACCCAGTGACTTACTTCTGATGAAGAAAACACTGCAAACATAATGAGATGTCACCTCTGGTACTGAGTTATAAAAAGACAGTGGTTCATACTTCCCACTCCCCCTCCCTCCCTCCCTCCCTCCCTCCCTCCCTCCCTCCCTCCCTCCTTCTTCTTCCTCCCCCCTTCCCTCTCCTGTCATTTTCTAAGTGCCCCTAAGGGAAAGGATGCATTAGGAGAAACTGATGATTCCAGCCAGCAGCCAGCAAGTACCTCATGACTCCCACAGCCACGAGGGAGAGATGAGAGCCTTGAGAGAGTGAGGTTCTGAACTGAATACAGCTCCCAGCAGCCCCACTGCCATCCCATGAGACAACCAAACCAGAGACACTCAGCACTCAGAAACTTTGAGGTAATACATGATCGCTCTACGACCCCCTCAGCCCAACATTGCTAACTACATGAAGAACTGATTGTGAGCTCAGGTAAGAGCCCTCAACATTGACATGCACGGCAAAACCATTTCGGTTCTTGACTTTCCTTCTCATTACCATTCTTTTGATAAACGAAGGTATTAAAGAAATCCTGTAATATAGTTTTTGTGACTTTTAAAAAAAGTGATTACCTTTTGATGTTTCTCCATTTAACATTCTTGTGTGTCTTTTCCTGGGGAGGACCAATATTAGGTTACTCCAGAGAGGACAAGATCATAGACCAAATAAATGATGTCACCTGAGTCCATCTGGGTGAACTACTGTCTATTTGTGGTATTTACTGGGTGAGGAGTTACTCACAGGAGTGCGGGTGACCCAATCTCATGGAGGTTGCATTTCTGGAACTCAATGCATAGTTAACAGACAGAGTGGCCTCAGTTCACTGGTCCAGTAACTCATTGCAGCAATTATTTCTGCTTGTATAACCTTGGGGAGAGGCTCTATGAGTCTTGCAACATTCAGGAATTTTCTGAAACTTTCCCCCCTAACTTCCTAAGCTCAATTCAGAGGAACCAGTGACAGTCTACTTTTGTGGGAAATGAATGCTCACAGGCAATGGTGAAAGAAATTTTAGGAAATCTTTGTTTATCAGAAAGTCTTGATAATTATCTTCAATTACTATTTTTTTCTAAAAAAAATTGATTTATCACAATGGAATATTTCCCTAATAATCACATTATAATGCACAACATGCATGAAACAATTACTCAGGGCAAAGCCTCCTGCCAACTTGCCTTAGCTCTATGATGTAATTAAAGCCTCACAGTTACATGGCAGAAGTGGCAATGCACACCAGATCTGTGGCTTTCAAGTCTTTATCACTTATTATTTATTTATGTACTTATTCATTCATTTATTATTTGACACATTCTATCATTATGAGTCCTGGCTTATCAAAAAGATTTTTTTTATTAATGGGAAGGAAAGTGGTATAAAAACGATTGTATTTGCCACCTAAAAGAGAAGTCTACCTCTGGCTTTCCGTGCAGTAGCTTCAAAGTGAGAAGTCATAGGAAGCAGGACTGAGAGCTAAGAGCCTGGGACAAGGGAGATGGCTCGCCAGGAAAGGTGTCTGTGCATCAAGATTGAGGATCTGAGTTCAACCAGAGCTGGGAAGATGGAGACAGACAGATCTCTGGGGCTCACTGGATACTCAGAATGGCCTAATCAGCAAACTTTACACCAAATGAAACAAACAAACCAACAAAAAGTGGGTAGTGAAACACCCAAGCCTCTGTGTCTCCATACATATACTCATGTATCTGTGTGCGCACACACACACACACACACACATACACTCACACACACACAAAGGGATGACACACCATGCCTGAGGTGCACTATCTTGCCCATAAACAAACATTTGCAGTTATATGGATTTGGCAAATCTATCAAATCTCTGGGATATGTTTTTTGGTAGTTTTTATTTCCTGAACACCCAACTCTTTGCTTTTTTGATGTTGCTCTGATTTTCTTGACACCTTAGTGGGGGCAGATCAGAACACTGTCCTATAGAGTCACAGCTGTGTCCCTGGAGGTTTTTTCCTCTGAGCTCATTTGGTTCCTTTGGCAAGATAAACCACATAAGAGCTGGGTTAATCGGAGACTTTTTCTGAAGATGCACCCGGGTGATGTAAAATTGAAAATTAGTTGGAATTAGTTGTTTCCAGTTCATTGACTGACATTCATGTGGTTTCCATCCTGTTGTTGGCTGTCTGGCCTAGTAACTTGTGAGGTCTGAATTACTGTATGTAGCTAAAGTAACTAGCATTATTCTACTGCCAACTGCTCAATAAATTTTTGCATTATGTTATACTTATTAGGAAGCTAGCTTAGAGTCTATTCTGGTGAATAAGTCTTCCTTTTGAAAAGATGGATGCAAAAGATATGTTGTTGTTGAACTTGATAGCTGTAATGTTAGTGTTTAGCAGATCAGATTAGCTGCTTTAGTTCTCTGGTCTGTGCTTCCAGTGAGTCTTTCATAACAAAAGCCTTCCTGTTTCAAAGTGACCAGGTACAGAGAGCATAGAGAAATGGCAATGCCAGAAGTGGCTGTTGAGAACATAATTCTGAGGTTATCTGCTTATGCTCGTGCTGTCTGTCTTCTGATAGATGATAACTTTTAGTGTTTGTTAATTATCAGAAAAAAGTGTGTTGAATAATTAAATATTCTCTTTATAAATACTCTGTTGCATCTTTGCTATGAATTTCTTTGACTTACATCTTTATAAATGTTCTAAGTAAGTGGAGAATTTCAAGGTCAAGCCAGTTGCATCATTTGTGTGTATATGGACAAATGTTTCCATGAGAAGTCAGATGTAGCATTTATTGGTACCTTCACTCTCTTAAAAGCAAGTAAAGGAAGAAGATAAAGCCCTAAGTAACAGGGCATTGAAAGGACATATGGGACCTAAGAACAAGGAAGTTCTGGGTTTTTTTGTCACCTAGACCAACTATGGCCACTGTGACTTCCATGCATTCTAAAGCCTGGGGATGTTCACTGTGCAATGGATCATGGGATGTTGACCACCCAGGGCTGATTGGCAGCTTCCCACAGAGCAGTAGGGACAGTGTCAGATGAGACAATAGTAGGACTGGAGTCACAGCAATAGCTGAGGAGAAAGGGAGATAGGTAGGTGCTTGTCTCTTCCTCAAAGCTTACATTCATTGTAGACAGCCAGACACTGCATTTGTGCTGAAGTCTGTCCGAAGCTTAGAAAATGAGACACTGAGCAGAGCAAGTCTATTTGTCCTTCCCTGGACAAATATCTCTTCTCATAAATTCCTTTCCACTGCTCTTTTGGTATTAAGTTATATATACACATGTGTGTATGTGAAGTTATTTTATACATGTATGTATACACATGTACAATCACAAATCTTGCCTCATCACTCATTAGCAAACACCTAATTTCTGAGCACTAATTTCAAGTTCCTTTAGGGGGTCTAAAGCTTGGGTTAGGGCATTCTGTCTTTTGCTTTTAACAAAGCAGCTCAGTTGCAGACACAAAGACTGGTTATGGGGTGTCCCCAGGTAGGCAGGAACACAAAGGCAGGGTCCTCGCTGACTCCAGCATTATGTTGTGGTTGTCCTATTCTACTACCCAGAGTCCCTTCTGGCTTCCTTGGGTTCAAGGCTCTCCAAGACTTGGTCTCTACTTTTTTTGTGGTTACTATTTTATTATTATTGTTTTGGGAATTGAGACAGGGTTTCATATAATCCAATCTTAAATTCTTTTTTAATGATAATATTCTTCCCTTATACAACACCTTCTGACCACAGTTTCCCCTCAGTCCACTCCTCCCAGTTCCTTCCCCTCACCTCCTCTTTCCCCTCAGATCTACCCCTCCTGTCTTCCAAGAGGCTACAACCAAGCACAACAAAACAACAGCAACAACAAACAAAATACAATAGACAAGGTAAAAGCCTTCACACCAAAGCTGGAAGAGACAATCCAATAGAAGGAAAAGAGTCCCAAGAGCAGGCAAAAGAGTCAGAGACATTCTGTCTTTCATAGTTAAGAGTCCCACAAAAACACCAAGTAACAATCACAACATATATGCAGAGGATGTGGTGCAGGCCCTTGTAGGCCCCATGTGAAACATGAATTCTAGTTGGCATTTAATGAAAACTCAGAGCCAGATATTGGGGGAAAGCTGAAATACCAGAGAGAGGAAACAGACCACAATCAATTCTCACCCAGCCAACTTCTCAGGGTAAAAACTATCTTCAAGAATCCTCAGCCTGGCATGTCACTTCTACAGAATACCACAATGTCTGCCTACACTTGTCTTAAATATCTTCTTTGCTCAGTTGTTTCACTTCCATGTTCAACCCTGCATCATAATTCTAGAGTTAGAATTAACAGTGTGAGCTACTGCTGTTTGCTAGTCAGGCCTTGAACTCACAGAAACACAGAAAGATCTCTGTCTTCTGACTTATGGGATTAAAGGCATAGGTCACCACTCGATTATTCCTATGATGGGATTAAAGGAATGGAGTTACCACTCTCTGATCCTCAAAGCTTGACTAGGGGTAATTCTGGCCTCTGATATTCCAGATTGATTTTATTATATATAAAATATATCACCATACTCATGCTTGTCAATTCGATCTCTGGGAGCCCATATTCTCCTTGCTTAGTTGATTGCATGGGCCATGTTCTCCTGGTTTTCTTTATTCCCTGTGACACCTACAGTCTTTCTGCCCCCTCTTCTATGGCATTCCCTGAGCTCTGAGAGAGGAACCCAGTAGAGACCTCCAACTCAGACTCTTTCAATGCATAAGATCTGGCTGTGAGTCTCTGCATCTGCTGCCAGAAGAAATCTCTCTAATAATGGCTGGACAAGGCACCAATCTATGAGAATAGGAGAAATATATAATTAGAAATTATTTCACTGGTATTTTTGTTTGTTTGTTTGTTCGTTTTCTTTTGTTTTTTAAGAGTAGTCATTTTTAATTCTACCCTTGGTCTCTGGACTATCCAGTCTCCTGTTTCTGACCATCCAAGCAGTGCCAGGCATGACTTCCTCTTGTGGAGTGGATGTCAAGTTAAATCAGACATTAGCTGACCACTCCCACTAATTCTCTGCCACTATTGCCCCAACTCATCTTGCAGGCAGGACAGATTGTAGGAAAAAGGTTTTGTGGCTGGGTTGGTGTCCACATTACTCGTTGGTTACCTGCAGAGTCCTTTCTTGCACTAAAGGAACTAGAACATAGGGATAAAAGACTCCATGTAGGTGCGAGGTCAGTCTTTCCTTGTTCAATGAACTGTGTGGATGTTGTCCTCAGCAATGTGGCCCCTGCTGTCAGTTTGCAAAGAGTACCCTTTGTTTTAGCAGCATGCTGGGTTGTTTGAGATTCTCTATGGGACTGCCTTGGTGAGCAACTCTAAAGAATGCAATTGAGTCTTGCCACTGGAAGCCTTGCCAGGCTATAGAATATTAGCCTTTTCTGTATGTAGCCAAGATGCCCTTGAACTACTGACTCTACTTGCCAAATTTGGGATTATAGGAGTGAATGACCACACCAGTTTATACTGTGCTAGAGATGGAACACAGGACTTTGTTCATATTGGGGGAAGATCCTGCCAACTGAGTTACTTGCTGTGGGACTATGCTTTTGTACATTGTAAATATTTGTCACTGTAAATATTGGTTTAATAAAATACTGATTGCCCAAAAAGGAGACGGAAGCATATGTGGGCAACCAGACTTGGAGAATTCTGGGAAGCAGAAGAGCAGAGTGGAAGACACCACCTAGACTCAGAGGAAGAAAGATAAGAATGATACTCTGAGAAAAGATATCAAGCCATATTGGTAACCATGGAAAACAATCATGGGTTAGTTTAAGAATAAGAGCAAATAATAAGCGTGAGCCATTGACCAAACAGTTTATAATTAATATAAAACTTTTTGTGATTATTTGAAACTAAATGGCTGCAGGACCACCTGGGTGGGACAGGGAAACTTCTGACTACAGTTATTTTTACCTAGATTTTAAGTCATGATCCTTAGAAGCTGCTTTGGAAAACAAGATCTTGTACAAGCTTGCTAAACAACAATAAAGGACAACAATTGGGATGTTCTCTAAGGACACTGATGAAATCTGCAAAGTATGTCAAGCACAGCTCTTCCTAAGAGCAACTGCTGAGCTGTGGAAATCAGTGTTCCATATTTCCAGTTAATTATAGTGTGTTCATGCATTAGATCAGTGGGAACCCTCAGCATCCTCCTCCTACTTCCCCAGCTGGATGCTGAGCATGGATACTGGAAGTTCAAGCCTCATGTGAAGGGAAGTTCTGTAGAGTTTCATGTTCTCCTAGAAGTTGCTTCCTAAGTACTTCTCCAGACTAATCTCAGGATTATTCTTTGCTCATATGGTACTGTGTGGTATATGACTATGTGGCCACCTTGATCACGGTGAGGTCAGCCATAATTCCTGGCATGGCTGAGGAGTGTCTTTAGATCTCAAACTGTCTATGGGGATCTTTAACCCTTCTGAAGACCTGAAGATCTGGGACTCTTACTCTTGGCTACTTCTTACTGCTCTTATTATGAATTAGTTCCTGAGGGATGGTGTGCTAGTTACTTTTCTTGCTGCTGAGATCAAATACCAGACAAAGGTAATATAAGGAAGGGAAGGTTTATTTTATCTCACAGTTCAGCATTATGCTTTGTTGTGGCAGGGAAGGTATGGTACCAAGAACTTTAAGACAGTTGGCCACATGGAATCTCTTGTCTGAAGGCTGGTGGACAGAGGTGCTCAGTTTGCTTTCCTCTCGCTCAGTTCATGACTCCCTGCCCATGCAGTGTTGACATCCGCACTTCCACTGTGATGTGGGAAGTCTTTCTGTTTGCTATGACTACCATTGGTTAATAAAGGAACTGTTTTGGTATATGGCAAGGCATCTTAGAAGCAGGTGGGAAATCCAAGCATAGATAAAGGGGAAAACAGAGATGCTACAAGTTGCCACCTAAGAAGATGTAAAGAAACATAGATAAGCCACGAGTCATATGGCAATATGTAGTTTCATGAAAATGGGTTGAGTTAACTTAAAAGAGCTAGCAAGCAATAAACCTGAGCCATAAGCCAAACAGCTTGTAATTAATATAAGCCTTTGTGTGATTATCGGGTCTAAGTGACTGCAGAACTGCAGGTCTGAGCCTCAGGCCAGACAGACCAGAAACTTCAGACTATAATTGTGGATCTTTCCACATCAATTAAATCAGTCTAGAAATTTTCTCTCAGATGTGCCCAGAGATTTGTCTCCTAGGTGAGTCTAGATCCTGTCAAAGTGACAATCAGGATAGACCATCACAGTTGACTATAAGGGAGAGTTATAGATTCTGCTTATCCTGACAGTATGCAAGGGAGGTGAAGAATCTGACTTTCAGTGTCTCCTAGGGATGTGGCTGTGGTCACCCTGAACAGTCCACATCTGTCTCACTGCACAGTGTGGTTTGTGGGCCAATAGTTCTGAAGGAGCCTTCACCAATGAGCTCTTCAGTTGTAGAGTATGCAGAATACACTGGAGCTATACAGTCAGAGTTTCTATTTGGCAGAATTCAGATAGTCATCTCTTCCCTCAGGACTAATGGAGGTGCAAGCCAATGATGCATTTCTGGTACTCAGAAGGCTACGTTTAGTTATTATGGGATAAAGTATAAAACTCTCAGGAGTTTTAAAGCTAAAACAAGAAACTATGAAGAAATTTCTGGATTTCAGTAGACCTTTCCAGCTTACCACAGGGTTGTGAAGCTGCCACTATGCTTCCTTACTCTATCATGAGGCTTGTGTTTTTGTACCTGATATTGGAAGTCCACATCTGGGTCTGGCTTTGTACATCACTCTGGATTGAGTAAGTGTCTCCCTCCTTCCTGAGGGAGAAGCCAGAGGACTTCTCCGTTAGCTGGAGACGTGGGGTGACATCACCAGATGCTTTCTCCTTTCCCATAACCTGACTTCCCAGCCAGTGTCTCCTGTGAGCTCCACTCCCATGTTTTCCTGCGTCACTTCCCTTCTCCCTCGTTTTCACAGAACTCATTGAGTCCTTGGGCCCAAGCTCGGAAAGTCAGGGTTAGCAGCAAGAGCCTTTCCTGAGCCATCTCTCTTGCCCTTTTGTTTTAGTTTTCTTAAAACATAGTCTCATATAGTCCAGAGTAGCCTCAAACTCACTATGTGGATGAGGGTGGTCTTGAACTTCTGACATGTTTTCTGTTTTTAACCTGTTTGTCTGTTTGCTTGTTTCGAAAGACAAAATCTACTTGGTTGCCTAACTGGCCTGGCATTCACTGTATATACCCGCCCCAGCGTGAGATTTAGCATTTCTGCTGTCTCAGCCTCCCAGGTTGTGGGATTACAAATGTAAGCTACCAAGCCTCACCTCATTTCAGTTTTGAAACCACACTACTGCAATCTCCCGTCAAAGGAGAAGCTGTTCTGTGGGAAGGCCCATGCCCAGGCCAAGTATCGATGCTTTGAATTCTAACTCCCTGGATTCCCACATGATTGTCAGAAGGCAAAATACAGAAAACAACATGAGTTCAGCAGTTAGAAAATTTCAGTCCAATTCTAATGTATTTTTCAATAATTCAGATGAATTCACTTCTGTGTATTTTCTGCCCATTTTGAGGTTAAAAACATGCAAGTGTAAGCCAGAGAAAATCCCAGCAAGAAAAGGGGAAGTGGGTACAAGGACCCACCCTTTACCAAGAAGTTAACTGCAAGTGATACCTCCCCAGAGTGGAAAAATCTCTCAAAGCACAATGCAAGGCAAGCTCCATGCTCAGAAGTAGCTTGGCCAGCACAGAACAGATTCCATGTTTTGAAAGTAGTTTTGGGGTTTTTTGGTAATTTTGTCTTTTTAGTTGTTTCTTTTGGTAGCTTTTTGTTTTTTTCTCTTTGAGGGGGAGAGAGAGAGAAAATAAAATTGGATGGGGTAGGGAGGTGGGAAAAATGTGGGACAACTTGGGAGAGAGAAATATATATGATCAATGTTATATAAAAAATTAAGCAAGAAAATATAAGAAAAAAAGAGAAAAGAAAAACTTGGAAGGAAAAGGTTCAGGCTGAGGAATGAATGAGCCAGCTTCCATCCATCACAGCAGCTCTGCCCTGCAGGAGCCCAGGCTGAAAGCTTTAACCTGGGGACGGAGATCCCTGGTGGTCCTTGGAGGAGGTTGGGAGAGAAACACTAGGGCAAACCTCTCTCCAAAAGAAAGATCTTATGAAATCCACCTGAGGGCTTTTGGTATCTGCTATTACTGAAGACAGCAGAGTCAGGGATCCATGTGTTGTGGAAGTGGGTAAGTCACAGGGGAGGTCTTTCCAAGCACACTGGAGCAATACGAACTGGGCTACACTCTGCCTTGCTGTCCTAAAGGCAGCTGTGGTCTGCCCACTGAGAGACTTGGAGCCAGGGGGTGCTGAGCACAGACCTAAGGGTCAGCCAGTGTCCCCCTCCTTCTAGAAAGTTCTCTTCCTTTACTTGAACAAAAGGACTTGTGAGGTGTCTCTGTGGGTAAGCTTGGGCAATGCGAGCTGGGAGCTTTCTTTCCAGACACCCAGGAAGTCATTTGTAAGTTTTATAGAGGACAACATTTTATATGATATAAAATCAGGTAATAAAATAATATCAAGTTAAATTAAACCAGGCTGAATGTAACCCTGAGATACAAAGACCAGTAGTATTTGAGTGAGAAAATAGATGGGCAAAAAAATAGGTTTCAAGCACAACCCAGATCACTCTGGACCCTTCTAATCTAATTAAAAACCTTTCAGCCTGGCTCTGTTTGTTTGGTTTTCCATGCTTTTCCACCGAATGCTGTGAATGCTGCGGTTCTGGGAAGCCCGAGGCCGTCTGATGCGCTGAGTGATAGGGACCTGCTAATGCGGTTCCTGGAAGGAAGGATGGCTTTTCTCTGTGTGCAGTTTCTACTCTGGCCCACCTGAAACCACTCCCCATGCTTGTTATAGATCTTGGCTTAAAAGCCATTTCCCAGCCCCTGAAGTGCAGCCATCACTCCTGGGACTGTTTATGTCTGAAATTTATGAGCGGATGCATCTGCACATTGTATCTGGTAGAGACCTTACGGTTGCATTTGTGAATCCTTTTTCATTAAGATAGAGTTGTAACAATGGTCATCCATTGCAGGAAAATTAAGCTGGTCTTCCCAATAAAACTACCTTCATTTTTGCTTCTTATCTATGTTCATATTTCCATAGTGGCAGCCATCTTAACTTTAATTTGGTTAATTTTAACTTTAATTTTATTTTGATACTTCTTGATCACATTTCTGATCGCCATATACTTTTCTTAGTTTAAGATCGCACATTAATTTCTTGTATAATGTTCAACACTACACGTTTTCAATACATAGCCACAGCCATGTGCAACAACATCTTGCTGTTTCTTCATTCATACATTTATAATAATTCACAAGCCAAAAGCAATACAAAATCTGGCTACATGCTTGTGCATTATGAATTATTTTCTCAGGAGAGAACCTCTAGAATGAAGCCTCTGGGTTTCTCTGTCTGTTGTTTGTCACATTAGTTGCTTTTCCCAAAAGGGTTTAGCCCGATCCTGGCAGTAATAATATAATGCCAGCAATAATGCAAAAGTGGATGTGTAATGCTGTTTTCAGTGACTTCTGATACTGTGGATTTTTTTTATTTTTTGCTAACTCAGATAAAATAGTTCCTCCACTTTGCTTTAGTATGTGTTTCTTTGGTTCTGCGTGTGAAAACAGAAATTATTTCCCTGTGTTTGCTCTTTGTATTCCCTTTTGTAGCCATTATTAGAGTGACATGTTTTTATCATTTCTCAGTGCTCTACATGCATCAGATTTTTAATGGCTTCTAGGAAACCAGTGCAGCTAATTAGGTGTCCTTGATCATTCTAGTTCCTCCATTATCCCCAGCAGTGCTTTGGCAATGGTGTTCTTCACCCACTCTCAGACGTCACCACGGACCTGTTATTTGGTTGGGTTTCTCCTTTAGCTTGTACATTGGGTCCATAGGCCATTACACTGTAGTAAAGGGCAGTAGCATCAGGAGCCTGTCAGTTATTCTAAGTTGGCAGCCAACTAGTCCTTGTTGTGTAAGTAAGACAAGCTTATAAAGTGAGTCATCTTTACAAAATCAAATGTGTGAGCCAGGGATGTTGCTTATGTAATAGTGTGTTTGCCTCTTGTTTGTGAAGCCCTAGGTTCATCCCCAGCCCTAGATAAACTGCACATGGTGATACTTACCTGTAACACCAGTATGAGGGAGTAAAAGTGGGGGGATCAGAAGTTCAAGATCATCTCCAGCTGCATACATAGTGAGTGTTATCTAAAATACTAAAAGATAAAATCTTTTAAGAAAACAAGCATTCTATTTATTTTCATAAGATGCCAGCATCATAATCCCACTTTATGGCTGTTTGATGCAATACCTTCTTAGCCAAAAAAGTGTTTTTATCTATTCGTCCATACACACACACACACACACACACACACATTGAAATTAGAGGGTTTTATAAAATTTGATTTACACTTCTGAGCCTGGACCAACAGACAGACTCCAAGGAGGGTCTGCTATCTTCAATGGTAACTGCATCAAGTTCTCCTGAAACTGGAGAATTCTCTGCTGGGCTCTGCTGAAAAGGCTCACTGGAGTCTCAGAGGGAAGGAGGCAGTGTGCAGGCTGTCACCTCACCCTCTGAGAGCCATGACTCACTTTACATAGTTTGCCGCTGTGTCCTAAAATCCATGCCCTTCTGTTCCTTCTCCTTTTAAAGTGCTTCCTTCATATCAGAGGCTGTGAGTGACATGATTATATGAGGTAGTAAATAAGCAATGGGACACTGGTCCCCCCCTCCCCTTTCTCTCATGTCATGCTTGACTCCCACTAAGCCATAATCAGGATGATTTTCAAACGCTAACCCCTCCCAGAGCCAACTGGTCCCCACTTGCTACTGATGCAGCCAATTTAGCAGCAAGGCATTCTTGGGACCTAAATTTTGGCTTGAATTGTGACCACACATACCTCTGCAGAAATGAAAACTGATGAGGAGGCTGAAGGGTTGCTCGCTAATTGATTTTGTCTCAGTGGAGGAAGGAGGCAGTGGTGGCAGGTATGGCCTTGGACTTCCAAGACATTGTGACCTTTGTCACCTGCCACCCCTCTAAATTAAGTATTGAGCAGTGTGAACATAGGCGGGGCTAAAAGTAGAGGCTGTAGAGCATCATTGAGGGTGTTCTCACCTTGCACATCAGGAAGGCAATTGAGTTCAGAGTTCATTGGCCTCAAAGACCACTGCTGTCCCTAGGAAGAAAGTGCTTTGAATTATTCTAGGAATACTTGTGGTGGGCACCAGTCTGGTGTTGTTTTTCCTTGGGAGCCATGATTAAAAGTTGTGGGCAGGATTTAATGGGCACATTAGCCTGCTTTGTCTCTGGGCTCCTTCCCTTTACTCTATACCCGTGTGTTTGTAATTGTTGTGAGGACAGACAATGTAAGGAAGAAAGGGTTGGTTCTGGCTCCCAGTTTGCATGTGCAGTTCATATTGGTGGAAAAGGCATGGCAGCAGAATCCTGAAGCAGCTGTTCACATTGTCCCCACATGAGAGAGAAGGCTGGTTCTTAGCTCGCTTCCTCCTTTTTATTCAGGGTCCCAGCTCACAGGTGTAAAGCTGCTCACACTCAGGATCCAATCTCATGTGTGTGGAGCTGCTCACACTCAGGATAAATATTTCCTTCTCCTTTAGGCTTCTCTGGAAACACAGGCACTGATACACCCAGCGACATGTCTTTCAAGTGATTCCAAACTCAGTCAGATCAATAGTGATGATACAGCAGAACAAAGAGAAACATTATTTTTCACAGAAAACTGTTTCCTTCCATATTTACTTGCTTCAACTTGCCATTGGACTTTATTCTGGATGGGTTGAACATTTTCAGACATTGAGATCCCCTATCTCTACTCTTTCCTGAATTCTGATGTTTATACCAAGGTTCCTTGGATCCATCTCTTCAGCCTTTTCCCCAGACAACTGACTACCTGCTTCCATGCATGGAAATAAGGGACTCTGAATAGACAGTGAACCATACCACACCTCTGTTCTAACTGGCTGGATTAGTTGTTTATCCCATTGCTTTGACCACACACCTGACAGAAAGCAATTTAAGGAATGAATGATTTATTATCACTTGCAGATTAAGAAAAGAATCAGTCCATCGTGGCAAGGAAGGATCACATTGAACTGACAGGAGGCAGGGATCATACAGGAAGTGGGCCTGAGACATAAAATCTCAAGGCCTGCCTACATCTGGTGACTCACTTCTATCAGAACTATTTCATTGCCTATAGGTCCACAACCAGAAACCTCTGGTCCACCAGGTAGAGATAAAGTATTCAAACATACTAGCCTATAGAGGGCATTTAATGTTCAAATAACATACCATTTTGATCTGATATGATTCTTTAATCCAAGGTCATGAATCTGAATATTTTAGAATAGGGAGAGATGGGACTGAATCTAACCATGTATCTTATCAGAACCCTGCAGTTCCTCATAGTAATGACTGCTCAGTTGACAGCTGGTTATCACACAGACACACACAGACACACACACACACACACACACACACACACACATGAGAACTTGTTATAGGTTGTGAATGTATAGATACAAAGAAAACAATATAAGAATTCATTGTTTAGGTACATAATAAAATAATTTATATTCAAAAGCAAAACATAAAAATTAGACACATCTCAAATGCTCAAGTCATATGGTGTTGAGGCTGGAGACGAGTTCTAATGCTCATCTTGAGCACTAGTGCCAGATGATCTGGACTTTACCAGCTCTGATGGCCAGTGAGGTGTGCTTTAGGAAAAGTTCTATGAGATCACTAGGCATTCCTCTGCTTGTCCTCTAAACAGAAGAGAAATTGTGGGAAAGAACAGGCAGTGTTGTCCTTGGCACCAGGTGACTCCAGGTTTTACTTCTGACTGTGGCTCTCATGTATTTAGTGTGTGGTCTTGGTCATATAACTTCTCCCATCTGATAGCCTCCCATTCTTTATCTGTAAAACAGAGGTCATGAAGATGGTGGGAAGGAAACATAGAAGCTCATTCGGTAAAGTGTCTTACAAACATGAGTATGGAGTTGAATCTTCCAAATTTCTGTAAAAATTTGGGTGTGATAGTGTGCACTTATAATCCAACACTGGGAAGCTGGAGACAGGAGGACGCTTAGGACTCACCACCTCAACCATCTGATTACTTTAGCAGGTTCCAGACACCAGTAAGAGACTTTGTCTCAACATAAAAGGTAGATGACAACTGAGGTATAACACACACACACACACACACACACACACACACACACACACACACAAAAGAGGTAATAAAAGCGGCACTCCTTGATGGATATCTAGTATAGAGAATATAGATGCTATTACTATGAAATTAGTAAGTATTGTAAGTAGCTGAATGTAGGAGTGCACAACTGAAATTACAGAATCTAAGGAGCTAAGGAAAAAATATTGAGTTTAAGACTGGTCTGGATTGCATAACAAGACCTTGTCATAATATATATATATGTGTATATATATAGTATTTTAATGGAATTCAGAATGCCTTTCTTTCTCAATCTGTTAGTGAAACAGGAAGGGTGGAGGAAATATAAAAGTTTCTGGTATGGAGCAAATGAAGTCCTGAGTGAATTTGTGTTGTTGACGTGATCACAGCTATGTCAAGAACCCCAATGCCTCAGACCTATGGAAATGGCAATGTCTCCTTTCCCTGGGTCAGGCTTAGAAAAATGACAAAGTCTTCCTCTTGTTCAAGTATGAATGTTATGGATGATTGATCTTTATCTAAGACACACACACACACACACACTCTGCAAGTATAGCTAGCTTCAGCTCCTGTGTAAGCAGGAACCATCAACCACAACTTTTTCTTCCCAAGTGACTGTAACCATAAACTGCTTCCATAAGAGACCTGCTACTGAGATTCACCACCCGCCTTCCCATTCCTGCTATATATAATAAACCTGCCTCCTTACTCAATGGTATGTAATAAATGCACTGAGTTTCTATGTTGCTGGTGTCTCTCCATCAGATTACACTTCCCACCTAATCCTACCTTTTCTGTACATGTGTCTGTTTGTCTGTCCTTTGTTCCCTCATAGCCCCAGTCAGGATCAATCCCTAAGCTATATAGGTCAAGGCATTCCATCTATAACTGCACTCTTTTCCCTCAAATGATGAATGGTGTCTTTACCCAAATAGTTAAATCAACATCTCCCCATCCCACTCTCCCCCTAATCAAGAACACTTTAGGGGAGGAGAGAAGCTGCACATTCTAAGTACAATTTCTCTGTATCATTTCCCAAATGAGCCCTGTCAGATGCCAAATCCACCTTTCTGATAATGACTTTGTCCCCATGAAAAGTAGACTCATTTTTCTAGAGACAGCCAAATGTAAAACTGCACTTAGGAAATAACACCAGGCATGTCATCTCCCTTCAGCCCCTTGGCAAACAACAAGCTGATGAACTAAGAACATGTAGGAATTGAGGTTTTCAGAAGCCCTAATCCAAGGTGGTACATGGATCTCTTTGGAGGGAACGTCCTGCTGGGTTCTTTGCTGTGGTTTCTTCCCCACCCACCTGAAGCTCGAGAAAGCAAAAATCACATCTGTCATGCAAAAACTAGTCTAAAGTGACAGGAATGTTACCGGAGCTGAAGCTAGCTATACTTGCAGAGACATTGCATGTGGAGCCAGGAGATGACTCACTAAGATTTGGCACTGCTTCATGGAAGGTCAGGGACAAACCTCCTACTCCCAACCTCTGTGCCAAGTCTTGATAGCTGGGTGTTCACTGACATACTTTAGCAGCCTCATTAACCTGACTGCCCAAAGGGTCCAGTATATTCTACTATATGTTCCTTTGTCAAGACTCAGAGTAGAGACCACTGACAATGCTACTTCATTAAAAAATATCTTTTTAGGAGTGTCTCTGTGTGTGCAGTGTTGGGTGGCAGTGGTGGTGGTGTGTGTGTGTATGTATCTGAGAGATGGGGGAGAGAGACAAAAATGGAGAGAATGTGTATGGTAGACCTGTTCCTCTGCATGTGTGTTTGTGTATGCATATAATTATCAATATTAGTGGTTATTTCTTGGGTGCTGTTCCCCCTATATTTTTAGACAAGGCTTAGAAATTAGCAAATAAACTGGTTGGGCTGGCTGACCAGTGACCCACAGGGATCCTTCTGTCTCCACCTACTCAGCAATGGGGTTACAGATGTGCACCCTATACCTGGCTTTCTACAAGGGTGCTGGGGATCTGATCTCAGGTCTTCAGGCTTGTGTGGTAAGCACTTTGATGACTGAGTTATGTCTATGGCCTCAATAGTGATTTTTCCCTTAAATGAGGGAGTGTGTGTGTGCGTTAGGATTCTAGAAACACAGAGATGAGTCTCAGTCAGTTCTTTGTCTTTGAAAACATTCTTGTCTTCACCTCCCATGATGTCATCTACAATCTGAATCACAGTCTGACAATTGTTGTTGAAATAACCATGCTCACCAACCACAAGACCAGGTAAAGTGGTTTATTTCCCCAATGCAAAAATTTTCCCTATCCAAAAATATTGAATACTTATTTTGGTGATATTTTTGTTTATTTGTTTCACTTCTAAGATGGAGTCTCACTATGTATCCCCAGCTGAACTGGAACTCACTGTGTAGACAGAGGCAGCCTGCCTTGGGCTCCAGAGTCCTGGGATTAAAGTTGTGCTTCATCACACCCAGCCCTAATGCTGTTTGTTCTTTAAAAGAACAGAAATGGCTTCTTTGTCTAGCTGTCAAGATGACAGATAACCTTCCCGTGCTAAGAATGCTTCACACGCTCTCTGTCAGAGGCTTGGCCCTCTAAGTGTTCCTTCCAATCTCCCAGGTGCAAAAGAACTCTGCCTTAAATAGTTCTTGTCGCCTCTGCCATTGGCGATGTGGGTAGTATTTGAAATCTCCTAAGGAATCTATATAAAGTTCTCTTTTATTCCTAAAGTTGAATTTTGTTTCTTTTGATCCCTCGAGTCTCTGAAATCAGGGCACATCCTGTGGGCCCTCACTGGCATCTCTCACTTCTGACTCAAGAAGAGCTTCAGGACACCTTGATATTGAGACAATCCATTAAATAAGCCAGGAAAGGAGGAGGGCTGGCAACCGCCAGGGCGATCACAGGGTCCTGGAACTGTCTTCTGTACCCAGTGCCTGTGCCTCTAGTTCAAGATTAGGGAAGTTACAAGGCAACTTAAATCACCAGACCTCTCCTCCATTATCGATCCATGTTACTCCTTCCCACAGCCATTCTGTTCTACCTCCCCATGTTTGGAGGCTAATCTGGATTGAAAAGCCCATAGCCCTTCAAGGGCAGTTAATAGCAGAGAAATGGCAACCCACCAAGAGGCAGCTAACAAAGTAGCTGTGAGAGAAAGCTGGGCCCTTGCTCAGAGTCCTGACCAGGAAGCCTGTGCCCAGAGCAGCTGATGTACTTATGCGTGAAGAATGAACCTACTCCCTCCACTCAGAACCACTCCATGGAAAATCACACCAACCAAATCTGCCTTTGTTTAAACATTGAGCCTCAGGCCAGAGGGTGAACTAAATTTTAAAACCCAAACATCTCCATCGGCAAGGAGGGAAGGGTGAAGGTATCTGGTCAGCCTTCATGGGCAGCAGGTATTGTTTGATGAAGGGGGAAATCATATTCAATGCCATGGTCAGGAATGAGCAGAAGACCTGTCTGTCATCAGTTGACAGAGGGGACTTTGCTCATGTTGGAAGCGACATTAAAAACAGGGTTGTAGGGCTCTTTTTCACCCTCCTGCTTGGTTTTTCTTCCTTTGCTGTACACACACAATTTAACATCCACAACCATCTCTAATCGCCAAAAATGGCATAGTGTTTTGTCCTGCCCAGTGCCTCCTGGCCCAGGTGAAAATCGCTTTCCTGATTAGTATATCCGTGGTCTATTCTGTAGGTTGGATTTGTTTTTTTTTAATCACACAGAGATGAGCACTATTCAGGCTGATGGATGTTGAAATGACAGGAGTCATCTTTTTACACAATTGCTCTGACCTGGGATGAGCCAGAACGTGGGGGAAATGAATAAGAGAAAAAAGGCCAGGAATTCACGGGCCTGATCTGCTTCCTGTCTTACGGGTTTGGCATTAGTGGCTCTCTGGGAGTTGTTCTGCTTTTGTTGTAGAATAATGTGAACCCCACAACACTTGCGCTGGCCACCATGCCCCCTGAAGTGTGTCCTGGCCCCTAAGGCACACGTTGCCTTGTGTGTGCACAGCTCTAATTGAACTTTGTCAGTTACAAAGCATGGCAGGGGCACAAAAGGGAGATGTGTAGGGATGCCTAGTGAGACTAAGGGGGAGGAATTTGGCATAGATATTGGTTATAACCAAGATACATTGTTTACAAGTATAGATTGTCAAAGAATTATTAAAAAATATTATGTTAAAAATGATAACTTCATTGTCCCTCACAGAGGTTCTATGTTGTAAGGAATGCAGGTTGATAATGCCTGAGAACTTAAACACTGCCTAATGATGACTATAGACAGTAACATTCTGTAGTATTAAAGAAGTAAGAGATCTGTTGTATAGTGGTGCATGATTAATTACCAGCAGGGAGTGCATGAGAAGAGCTATTCATTCTGGAGAGAGTGGGTTTTAGCTTTTACAGTGGCCCTTCTTTCTACATCTGTGTACCACTCATAGACACAGCACCTCTCCCCAAAGGAATCGCACCTTTTAAGAATACTCTCCTCACTCTCTTTCTGACTCCTCTCCACATCCTCTTCCACTTTCTCATTTGCATTTACAGTTAAGAATTCTGGTTCTGATTACCTTCTCATACTCTGAAGTTCAGGCTATGACTGCTCGGTTTTTTCTCAGGAAACTTCACGAGTCATTGAACAGTTGTCAAAGCAGAGGCTCTAAATACAACCTAGTCCTTTCCCCCAGGGTGATATGCAGGCATGCATTTCCACCTTGGAGGAGGGCCCACTATTTGGTGTATATAGGCAACTCATTTCCAACCATTCGAAAGCTGCCTTGTTTCATCTATTTTGGTAGTTGTCGTGTTAGTCTGCTTCCACAAATACCTCAGACAATCACCTCATACAGCTGAAAGGTTTGCATTGGCCCACAGTTTTGAGAGACTCAGAGCATAGTTGATTGGTCCCTGCTTTGGGGCCTGTGCAAAGTGGAGCATGGAGGGGAAAGTATGGCAGAACCTAAGTATTCACTCTCTACCTGAGAACAAAATGGCGGTGCCCAAGGATATCTTAAAAGATATTCCCAGTGATTCAAACCCTTAGCAGGCCCTACCTCTCAAAGTCCTGCATGAATCCCAATAGCTTCACACTGGGGATCAAGCTTGCTGCACTTGAAAAGCACTTGGGACTAGAAGTAGACACTTGATACCCTTGACTCTGCTCTCTGAAACCTCAGCTTGGGGGTTCTTTTAGAAGCCTGGGTCAAGTTCTAAGACAAATTGATCAATGAAGGCTCAGCACAGCGTATCATAGAAAGGAAATAAGTAGGAACAATTCTTTGAGTAGCCAAAACTTTTTTGGTGGCCTTGGCTATTGTATGAATGAATATGTCATATATGTTAGTTTTATTACTGTGCTAATAAAGGCAACTTAAGGAAAGAGAACTTATTTTTGCTCACAGTCTGAGAGTTTAGTAAACAGTATGGAGAAAGCACAGAGGCAGGAGCTTGGGGCATCTGATCTCTGTGTGTTTATTCCTAGTCAGGAAGCAGAGAGAGATAAATGCTACTGCTCCCCTCACCCTTTCCTTTTCCTTCAGTCTAGGACATCATCCTATGGGATGATGCCGCTCACATTTAGGGTGGATTGTTCTACTCCAACTAACCTGGTCTAGAAACATCCTCCAAGACATTTCCAGACATACCTAGACTGCCTGACTCTAGATCTTGTCAAGTTAATGATCGTAGCAAGGGTTCCATGACTTTGCTACAAACCTAATTTTTCACCACGATTTATTTCATAGCAAAATATTGTACCTTGGCAAGAGAGTGTCGGGGGCGTTACCCACTTGCAGGGGACACACCCATGTATACAATCACACAACTTGCACACAGTGCCTTTGGGATGAGCTCATCCTAGACCCATGATCCTAACTGCAGGGAGCTCATGAGTACAACAGCTGTGTCCTGGCCAAAAACCAGCACTTGGGGGCAGTCCTCCCCAGCCGCCAGCTCTTCCTCCTTTTCTCCATCTTCCACAATGGGTGGTGGTGCTGAGGATGACATAATGTTCTACTGAAAGCTGATCACGCAATAGTCATTTATTCTCAGCACTTTGACCAACTCTGAGTCTCTGTACTAACTGTTGACTGCTATAGAAAGAAGCTTCTCTGGCCAAGGTTGAGAAAGTAATAATTATGAGTAAAACAGATATTTAGAGAGTAGAGAGTGGTTTGACAACATGTCCATTTAGAAAGATAACACAGCAGTAGGTCCCTACCTAGGGCATATATATTACTTCAAGTCACGATCTTTCTTTCTTTCTTTTTTTTTTTAACCAGGTTTACAGTTTCAAATATTAATTCTCATCCATGGAGCAGGCCTCAAATCCAATTCAAAAGCAGTTGGTTGCCCCCAGAACCTTGGTGTCACAATTGCAATGGTGGATACAGCTTGGCAGATTTTTACTGTAGCACAAGAATGCATTGCTAAGTAATACCTTAATAATTTTTCTCCCCTGGTGGTCTGTACACCACACCTCCCGACACTATGAAAGTTAGCCAATGAGGAGGAAATTTTGTAGCTAGTTCCAGCTTTATTTCTTTGTCTTTAAACTACAGTGTGTTTGTTTTCAGCAAAAGGGTTTTACCATCTACTTGTGGTGGGCAACAAGAGCCTGTGTTTAGAACTGAGATTTTTTATTTAATAACACACATCTTCTGGGTTATTAAAGTATTTTCTACTCATTTAGGGTACCTGTATTCAAACTCCTTAAAATGTGTGGTGTGTGTGTATATATATATATATATATATATATATATATATATATATTTATATATGTATGTGTGTATGTATAATAATATAGCACTAATATTTAATATATTAGTTTAAATTAGTAATAACAGTATATTAATAATAACATATATAATGTGTTAATAAATATGCATTATATAAAATATGCATAATTAGTTTATAAAGTAGGCGGTTTCTATAATGGTTATTCCATGCATCT
Source organism: Sigmodon hispidus (assembly GCA_004025045.1). Taxonomy (NCBI): domain Eukaryota; kingdom Metazoa; phylum Chordata; class Mammalia; order Rodentia; family Cricetidae; genus Sigmodon; species Sigmodon hispidus. The sequence goes on along the minus strand of PVIH01010506.1, from coordinate 32,311 downwards.
TAGTTAACCTAACTCCATTCTCTATTTGTCTGTGGCCCCCCCATTTTGCTTAAACTCTTAACAGAAATAAAGCCTTAATATTGCTGTATGTGTGTGTGTTCATCTCGGTACTTGTGTGCAGGTGCATGTACATGTGTGTGAGAGAGTGTAGGATAGTTCATCTATGGGGTCATCCTAAATCACTCTTCACGCTGATTTTTGTTACACGGTCTGCTCAGAGCACAGAGCTTGCTGATCCAGATAGGCTGACTGATCAGTGAGTTGCAGGACTCCCCTTGCCTTTCCTCCTCCGCACTGGGACTATAGGACTGCATTGTAGCATTCCCCCAGGGTCACACCAACAAGAAAGGGACAGAGAAGGATGGTACATCATGTCTAAGATGACTTTCCACACAGGGGACCATGTTGGTGACAGTCAGGCAGAAATTTACTTCTCCAGCGCTCTGAGGGTAGGAAAACCACATTCATACACTGAATAAATCAATATTGATCAATTAGTGAAAACTGAGAAACACTTATGAATAAGATGGATCTAGAGCTTATTTTCCAAAAGCTTGGCACCTAAGAGTGGGACAGAAGGTTGCCAGATAACAGTGATGACACACTGTGTGCATGCGTGTGTGCGTGTGCGTGTGCGTGTGTGTGTGTGTGTGTGTGTGTGTGTGTGTGTGTGTGTATGGGGGAAGCATGCGATGTGTGTGGGGGATGCCAAGAGCTGTGTTATTTACTTAGCTTAGAGCTACAACAAAATACCTGACAAAAGCAATTTAAGAGAGGAAAGCTTTTTTTCTGGTTCACAGAGTGTACAGTCCACCATGACAGGGAATGCATGGCGTTAGCAGCATGCGGCAGCTCCTCACACTGTATCCACAGTCAGGAAACAGAGAGAGATAAATCCTCGTGCTCACCTTTATGTCTCCTGTTTATTCAGCCTAGGACCCAAAGCCCAGGGGATGGTGCCTACATTTAAGGTTTAGGGTAGATATTCCCACTTCATTTAAACTAATCCAGATAATCCCTCAAAGATATAGCTAGGTTTTTGTTTCCATGGTAACTATAAATCTCATTAAGCCAGTTATAAAGATAATCATTTTAGGAACACACTTGGATTTGGCCAAAAGTAAAGGTAGTCACAGGAATATCGCCTGCCAAAGAATTGAAGCTGAGATTTAAAGATTGAGCAGAAATCTGGCAAAAAGAAGATAAAGAATGGTAAAGAATTATAGATGTACAAGCTATGGGGTCCTGAAGTAGAAACTTGTTACTAAAAAAGTGAAATGTGACTAACATAGATAGGGGGTGTGGCTCCAAAGCCCGGGAGCAAACAGAGCCAGCTCACACACACACACACACACACACACACACACACACACACACACACACACACATTTTAGGTTTATTTAACTCAATGTGTGGGCACAGGGATGTTAGCTGTCAACTGAAAAGCATCAGAATCCATGACAGATACTGTCCAGTGTTTAACAGGAGTAAATTTTAATTTGAGCTTCATTGGAAGCCTTTTATAGTTTTCAAATTACTTTTCTATTGCCCTAGTAAAGTCTATTGCTGTGATAATCACCATGATCAAAAGCAACTTGGGGAAGAAATGGTTTACTTCATTTTATAGCTCTGTTCATAATCTATCATGGGCTAAAGTCAGAGCAGAAACCGAAGGCTGGAACCTGGAGGCAGGAGCTGATGCAAAACTCATGAAGGAGTCCTGCTTACTGTCTTACTCCTCATGTCTTGCTCAGTTTGCTTTCTTACAGCACACAGAACTACCAGCTCAGGGGGCACTGGATCCTCCCACATCAATAATAAAAAATGCACCACAGGCTTGCCCATGTGCCAGTCAGGTGGAGATATACTCTCACCTGAGGTTCCTCTTCCCAAATGGCTCTAGCCTGTGCCAAGTTGACATAAGAACTAGCTGACACATACATGATTTGTTTGGTCTTTATATCAACAAGAGAGGTAACTACTATTATTTTCCCTCTTTGCATCCCGTCCCCAAAGTGGAACCAAAAGAAGCCAAACGTGTTGTATTAGGTTCTGGCCTGGAATTTCTGGGCCTGGACCAGAGGTTTGGTCTCACTCGCAGCCCTGCTTAGCCTCAAATAATCACACACAGGCTTATATTATTTTTACGATAATTGACCTAGGGCTCCGCTCACTCTTCCTGTCTGCCTTTAGCCAATCAGCAGTTTTATTAAACCTATAGGCAAGATAAATATTTACAATGACAGAAAACAGTAGCAACATAACATAATCCCGCTACAAAACAGGTGTTTTTTTTTTCTTTTAGTGTAAAATGGCTAACTAAAGGCAAGGCTTGTGTTGGGGGGTGGTCTTCTGACTCCATGTGATTCCTGTTAGCCCTGCAGTGAACATACTGTCTAGACTTAGTGAAAGACAACACTTTTCAGAAACCCCATGTTAGAATCAGCAGAGAAAATGCCACAGAAGTCCTGTAGATCCTGTGTACACACCCATACTCTTGACAACACATGGCAGAGCCACAGGGAAACAAGGTGGCATTCCCAGAGTGCAGTGCGACTACAAAGGCTGCTCCAAGCAGCCAAGTATTTCCAGGTTCACAAATGTTCATAGCCACAGAGGCACATGTGCTCATCAGAACAAAAAGCAATGTTTGAAGTTTAAAATTGTCATATAACAAACGGCAAGAAAAAAGAAAAAAGTTGGCAAATGGGACAAATGTCATGCTTTATGGCCTGCTGGGAAACAGTAAAGATTTAGGGTCAAACCATGATCAAATTTCATTTAAGACAATCCCAGCTTGGAGGATGGCAGCAGTAAAAATGAAGCAGTGTGTTGGGTAGCTTTCTGTCATTGTGACTAAACACCTGGGGTCAATCAGCTTGCAGAGGCAAAGGCTCATTTGTGAACACAGTTTTGGAGAGATTAATCCACAGTCAGGCTGAATTGTTTTTAAGCCTCAGTGAGACAGAATGTCCTGGATACAGGCTCACATGACAAAGCAAAGCTGATTACACAGAAGACAAGAGGCTCAGAATGGTGGAGTTGGTGCTAAAATATCCCTTCAAAGGCCTGGCCTCTCAGTTACCTTCCTTCTCACTAGACTTAACCTCCTGAAGTGGCCATCACCTCCCAATTGTCATTTCCTGCCTGCATTGGGGGAAAGCCTTCAACATGTTAGTGTTGAGGACATTTCAAATCCAGATCATAAAAAAAGGTAACACTTGGAAAGTTCTAGCACAGGCCCAACATGGAGTATATTCTCCATGACATTTTCATTCTTTCATTTTGTTTTCAGTGATATTAGGAGGTAAGTGGGGCTTTGTCATCTGGGTTTGTGATATGGCCAAAGGGGATTCTAGTACTGAGGCTGTGGTAAGAAACTATGTCAGTCAAAGCTCTGGGTACAGCCATCAGGTAGAGATGGGTAAGGGCCTCCCACCTACTCCCTGGACCCATCTCAGTGTTGTGACTTTTTTCCTCCCGTACAAATTACATGGAATTCCAAAGGCCCATCCAACCTTCAAAGCTGATGGAAGAAATTGTCATTTGAAATAAAATAAACAATTTCAATTTCTTCTGCTTTTATTCACCCCTCCTCAAAGCCAGATAAGAAGAGCTGGAGGCTTCATTTTATTTGTATTTTTTCAAAAAAAGGAAAAACAGTCACAGTAAATTCTTTTTATAAATAAAGAATATTTTCTTTTCCATGAAAACCAAATATTTTTCTTTCTTTTTTCTTTTCTTTTTATTATTATTATTATTATGAACAAAGAAGTCCCAAATATTTTTCTAAAAGCAAATTTTATTATCCCAAATATTTCACAAGAGAAAGCTGCAAGATTCCAAAGGAGTCAGTCAGCTGGGTAGATTGACTTTTCAAGTGAAAAATAAACCTTTACTTAACAGATGTCAGAACTGTGACTTTGAAAGATAATGACAGCTTTCCAGGAAGATGATGGTAGCATTTCTAAGGAGAATGAGAAAAGTTTTGGTGCCAACTCTAGAAAAAGTTAACAATGCAATCATTAACAATGAGCTAAACCAAGGAAAGCAAAAATGAGCATTTTAAGAATTTAATGTGTTTTATTAGACAGCAAAAATTGTTTCATAAGTGCTAAAATACACCTTGGAAACAGAAAAGACCTTCCTGGGCTGGGAAGCAGAGCATGTGACAGAGTCACCTTATTTTATGTAGCCAAACATGAAGGTGACTGAAAATAAATTCCAAAGCTTTCGATAAGAAACCAAGTAAGCATGGAAGGGTTATGTGTGTGCATGTGTATATGTACATGAACATGCATGTGTACATTCATGAATGTATACATGTATATATGCATTTATACATGTGTATGCATTCATGTATGTACATGCATGTATGTGCACATTCATATGCATGTAGGTGTGCATATGCATTTACAAGCATTGATTTCCTGAGTGTGTACAGACATGTACATGGATGTGTACATGCATGTATGCATACATGTGCACATATGATGTGCATTTGTGTGTACACATGCATGTGTACTCATGTGCATGTGCATTTATGCACATGTGTGTGCACGTGTGTATTCAGATATACACATGAAACGTGTATGTTTAAGTATGCAGTTGCATGTGACAGTGTCCATGGTGGTCAGGAGATAATCTTTTTTTTTGGATACAGTGTCAGTAGTGGAACTTCCAAGTAGACTGTCTGGCTCCCAAGCCCCAGGGATCCTTCTGTCTTCTGCTCCTCAACTCTGCAATAACAAACCTCTGTCACCATGCCCAGCTTTTTTTCATGGGTTCTGTGGATTGAACTCAGGTTTTTATATTTTTCAGGCAAATATTGTGTTTTGGGCTTCAGACTCTATTCTAACAACCACATCAGCAAACACAAGTTCCATAATGCTAACAGGTACATTCCAACACTGGTATGCCATTGACAGTCATCATTATATTTACAAGAATTGAGATGGTTTTTCAGTCATTTTTGCTAAAAGCAACTACCCCTTGCTCTATTCCAATCTCCCCCTCTCCCCCCAAATTCCTCCTGCTCACAATCATGTGACTTTGGATGTGACTCTGTGCTATCCACCTATCCACCCTCAACCTCTCCCCAACTTCATGCCTCTCCAGGCTGCTCTCTTCCTTATCTAGAAGTCCGAATGTTACCCCTGGAGCTTCTAGGATGGCCATGGCTAATCACGGAATGATGCACCCACTCCAGAGAGCATTCTTTTCTGAACAGCTGAATATGGAAAAGACTCCAGAATACTTTACCTGAAGACTGAGGTCAGAATCAAGTGAGAACATTGACTCCTCTTTAATACCTTCTTCTCGCAGCTGACGTGAACTCTGCAGAGCGTCTCAGGCTACAATCATGAAGCCCAGGAAAGAAGGGACGGGATGTGTTCAGGGAGAATTGTGTGAGAGTGATGGACTTCCCACTGTGCTAACAAGGCACCAAAGGGAGAGCTTTTAAAGATACAAGTGTCCTCATCAGCGTAGGTACTTGTCACTCAGTGGGACACAAAGACAGGGTTTGGGGAGGACACTCTCTGCCCTCTCCAATCAGTCTTTTCTATCCCAAATCACCTGTATTTCTCCTCTTCTTAGCTGATGATTGAAACCATGCTTCTCTTGCTGACGATGGGAGACTAGAGCCAGGTCTAGGAAGGTTTCTAACAGTGGCTACTGTTTCCCCATTCCAAGCCAGAGCAAAAGAGAGTTGCTCTGAGGAGCTGTCAGGCAGGGTAGGAAGACAGGAAAAATTAAAGGGTCATGAAAGTGAATGTGTGCCCTAGCTGAATGAAGTCTCTCACCAGATGAAACCTAACAAGACTCAGCAAATGCTGTGAATGTTACCTAGAGGGACAGCATTGATTTTCTCTAGCCATATTCTTAGTAGAAATATTAAAACAGTGATGAACCATGCCTAAAGCCTGAGCCTGTATGACTGTCTAGTATGGCTTTATCCCTTTCCCAGATGTGAGTCTGCAATATGAGGGGAATCTCACAAACAAGACTATATCATTTTTTACAGTAAAAAAAAATCTTTATTTCCTATGTCCCTAAGACTTCCCATCAGCTGTGCTACTACTGTTCAGTGCATAGGAATCACCATAGGACTTAATTTAGGTTCCTTGGTAACCCTTGAGGTGTAGCCTAGAAATGCATCAAAACCACATATGACTATTGAAAAGGCAACTTAAATATGACTGTTAAAAAACTTCTGCCTACTTTGGGGTGTGTCTTATTTTTTCTCTGACTGTCACTCATTAACCAGTTCCCTATGCTTAAATTTATGCTAAAATTTCTTCTTAATAAACTTCAACTCTGCTTCCTAGTGGTTCATCTTGAAAGTCTTTTCTCTAGCGGCGTCAAGAATCCTGTTCACCCAAGTAGAGGTCTCTGAAGAGAAATCCTGGCCACTGCAAGTACAGCATGGAGTTGTGTCTCTGTACCACCCCCAATCCATAGATAATGCCCAGCAGAGGCCCTTCAGGATAAGGACTAAGGGAGCTAGATATCTGTGCATGTCCCTGAGGCTCCCTGTGGCTGTTTCTTATAGAATTCAGAGACTAAAGGATACATACATCCTGGACATACTGTGTTCATTGTTGATTCTTTCTGAATTCATTTTTTTCTTCTGCCACACCAGATTGCTGTAAAATAATATGCTTGTGTGCTATAAAGATTTGTCACAAGAATTGGTTTAATAAAATGCTGATTTGCCAGTAACCAGGCAGGAATTATAGAAAGGATGACCAAACTAAGGATGATGGGGAGAAGAAGAATGGAGTCAGGAGTTAACAGTCAGATATAGAGGGAGCAGGAGATAAGCATGCCATGTTAATAAAAGTACCACCATGTGACAGAAGGTAAATAAGGAATATAAGTTAACTTAAAAATGTAGGAGCTAGTTAGTAATAAGCCTGAGCTATTGGCCAAGCATCTATGTTTATTTGGGACTGGGCAGTCAGAACAGAAAATGTCTGTCTATACCAGATCTCTAATGGATTCAAGAAAGGGCATTCATTTTCTATTTAGCCCACCTACCTCCCTTTGTAAGGAACAATATTCCAGCTCTCTACATCTCATCAATGAAAAAGGCCACGAACCGACTGTGCTGGCCTGATTGTACATGCTAATCTAAGTTCATTTGGTCACTAAAGGCCTCTCGATACATTTTTGATTTGACATTAAACTGATTGGTAGACATCTTGCAAGGCAACTTGGTTTTATGGGTATCCATGGGGATTACCATTTTATTCATTTGTTTAGTATAATTTCTTTGTTGTGCTTCAGTGTCAGAATTAGTACAGCCTTTCCAAATAATTTAATGAGTTTTGAGACATCTTAGGCTACACAGTGAGACTCTTATTTTCCCCCTCTTTCATTATCTGAAACATTCTGTGTTCACTGAGTCTTGTCCATTACTCAATTTACAGTTTCATGGATTTCACCAATGGAACCATCTGGCCTCTGAGTGCCATTGTGAGAGACTTTTATTGAAAGATTTAATTTCTCTAATAGATAGATGACAATTCAGATTTTCTGCTGTTGTTGTTTTAAATCTGTTTTGCTAAGTGTTTGCCAAGCCATGTGTTCACTTCTAAATTATCAAATTTATTTGCAAAAATTTCCCTCCACATTATCTTACACATACAATGGAATGCTTCTGAATGCCACTTCTGTCAAAAGTTAGGACTTGTTATCCTTAATTCTTGATTATATTATTTGTAGATTACTAATTTTGTGGACCTTTTCAAAGACCCAATTTTTACTTTGTTAATATTTTTATTAGTATTTCATTTCCATTTAGTTTAACATGGCATTCGTTGAGTCTAAGGTAGAAGCTTGTTTATTAATTTTAATTTTTATATTATTGAGACAAAAGCAATCATTAGTTTTAATTTATACCCTTCTTTAGCTGCATGCCACAAACTTGAAAGTACCATATTTTAATTATTCATTCAAACTTGAATGCTTTACTTATAATTTTAAAAACTCAAGGTTTAGAACTATCATATATCTTAGTTTTTTATTGCTATGATAAACATCATCAACTTGGGGAGGAAAGGGTTTGTTTTACCTAGCCAATTACAGGCCATCATAGAGAAGCATCGGGGAAGGAACTCAAGCAGAGACGATGGAGGAGCACTGCTTACTCACTGGCTTGTTTCCCATAGCTTACTCACTTTGCTTTTTTATACCATTCAAGACCACCTGCCCAGGGAGACATCACCCACAATGGACTCAGTCTTCCAACATCAGTGATAATCAAGAAAAATAAACTACTACAGATTTGTCCACAGGGCATTTTCTCAGTTGAGATTCCTATACCCAGATAACTAGCTTGAATCTAGTTTCCAAAATAAAAACAAACATCATAAAACAAACTAATACATCTTACTAGCATTCCAAATGTTTGTGGCTTCTCTAGATAGGTGTGTTATTGTTTTCTATTATGAACATATTGTCAGCCTTTATGTGCTAAAAAGTTTTGTTTGGTACTAACTGAATCTCACTTCATGACTGTCTTGATGAGATTTATTTGTCAACTTGACATAAACAAATCATATGGGAAAAGGATTTCAGTTGAGAAAAGGCCTCCATTAAGTTGGCCTATAGGCAACTCTAAGTCATTTTCTTTCATTAAGAGAATATTCTTTAATTGAAAATAATGTTTTAAAATATGGTATATTCTGATTATGTTTTCCCCTCCCCTAGCCCATCCCAGATCTGCTCATGTCTTCATGGGCCAAATCCACAGCCTTTTCTTCTAATTAAATACAAATGGATACCTAATGATGATAATGATAGTAATAATGATAATAAAGATAAAATAAAAACAAATAAACCAGAAAAGGATAAAATAAACAACAAGAAAACAAGCTGAGGAAAAAGTTCAAGAAACACAAATAGACAAACATTTTCTTGATTAATGACCAATGTGAAAGGGCCCAGCCCACTGTGGGTGGCACCACCCTTAGCCAGCATATTGGGTTGTATAAAACACAAGCTTAAGGCAAGAGAGTAAGTCAATAGGTAGTGGTTTTTTTTTTTTAATGGTTTCTGTACCAGTTCCCACCTCCAGATTTCTACTCTGAGTTTCTTCTCTGACTTCCTTTCATGATGGAGTATAAGCTATCAACAGAAATAAGACCTTTCTCCCTCAAGTTGCCATTGGTTATTCTATTTTATCACAGCATAGAAAGCAAACTAAGACTATATATGCTCTGTTATCAGCCTTTCACAGTTGAGAAGAATGAACATCCTGAAATTATTTTTCATGTTTTACACCTCCTAGTTAAGTCATAGTGGTTGACAATATTTAAGTCATCTGTATATTTTAACAGTTTATTTGCATATATGTTTTAATAGTTGCTAAAAAGAATGTTCTAGAATTCTCTCAACAGTGGCTGTAGAATCTCTCTGATGTGGGACTTCCTTTTTTTGAGAATGTCCTGAATCCACAACTTGTAAGGATGCTATGTACTCTCAATGAATTAGGTTTTTAAACCCATATAAATTATTTCCTTTTGTTGTATTCTGTTTACTGATATGAACTTTGCTGTGCATTAATGTAGCTATGCTTGCTAATTTTTGCAAATTTTTCATTTTCACTTTTCCCATTCTGTTAGTTCCAACTTTGTCTCCATCATATCCAGCTAAAAAGGCATTTCCTTTATATGGTAGCATAAACTGGATCTTGCATTTTAAACACTTATTCTAAAAAACCTCAAACTTTTTATTTGTACACTTAGATCACTTGAATTTAATGTACTGATGGCTGTAAATGGCTTTTTCTATTGATGACTATAAGATGTAACAGAATGGCCTAAATTTACCAAAATCTGTTTTTAAGGAATTGACTGACTCAATTTTAATTTTAATTTCTCTTCTTAAGAATGGCACACTGATCTAAGCAGTACTCGAAGTACACTGTTTTAGATCGGAGATTTCTTTGCCAACACAAATATAACATCAGGACATTACTCAGAGACATGTCTAGTGAAAACTGAGCACAAGAAAAACTTACGTGGCAATAAATCTTTCTGTAACTACACACAGGATGATGCTACCATTTGATGGTCTGATTTTGCAAAAACAGTGAGATCAGTGTTCAATTCCAAGTCTGTACTGAGTCAATATTTTCCCACCTCCTACTTCTGTTTCTGACTCTCCAATTCACACAAGGCACCTGTGCCTTCACATTTCCCAGTGTGGGAGCCTATCTACAGCAGTGTGAGACCACCTGCTATCTGCTATGGCCCTGAGGCCCACATATGGAATCAATGCTTAACTCACAATATTATTTCCAAGGCCTGGAGGATGGCTCTGATATTAGGAGCTCTTGCTGCTCTTCCAGAGAACCTGAGCTCCGTTCTTGGTATGGCAATGGCTCAAAGGGCTTGTAACTCCAGATCCAGAGAATCTGACACTTCTGACCTCCATGACTATCTGCACACACATGTGCACACACATTCAGAGACATACATATAGATTTAAAAAAAAAAACACATCATTTCAAGTTTAAACTAATAGCTGTCATTTATGATCTTCGTGGAAGAAAAAAATAAAGCTTCTTGTGTCTTCATTTTTTTATTCTTAGCAGACCTCATTCTCATGACCTCGCCTTCTATATGACATACTGTCTCTTCTGCCCAAGAACATCTTTATTATTTTCCTCTTACAATTTAGTTCTGCTGACATAACTTCTTAGGCTTCATTCATCTGATGAAGTCTTGGTTTTGTGGAGTGTTTAATTCATGTCCAATCATGCGTTGACAAAATGTTTTGTTTCTAGCATTTGATTTCTTATTCCATTGTCTTCTGGACTCTATTATTTTAGTTCGGCAGCCATCACTTACGTAGCTTCACATTGCATGTAGCTTTTGGATGTATGTACTTATCTTTGTATTTCAGAAGTTTACCTAACACTGGTTCCTCTGCACTTTTCTCAAATGTGATTCAGTGAGCCACCTGGATGTAAACATGACTCTCCATCAAATCTATGACTGGCTGAACTATCATTTTTTTAGTGTATTTGCCTCTTTTCCTGGGTTTTCAATTACAAAGAAATGAAATATTTTATTCTATGCCACACATCTCTGAGAGCTGTCTTCATTTACCTTTGTCCTCTCTGGCAAAATTGAATCATTCTGTCACTAGTTCTTTCCTGTGACTCTGCTTTCAATCTGTTAAGTCCCTCTGAAAAATTTTTAGTCTTTTGTTTAGGAATCCTTGTCTACTTTCTTCCCCCCCCTCCTCCTTCCCCTGCTCCTCCTCCTCCTTTTTGAGACAGATCTCACTACATAACCCAGGATAACTTTGAACTTGTATCTATCCTTCCTTTGCCAGCTCTGCTGAGATTACAGATGTGGACCTCCTCACCAAGTTTCTTTCCTTGCTAAGATTCCCTAATATTTCATTACGTAAACAATAATGTTTTTAAAAATTTAAGTGGGTCTGTGTTTGTAAGTGTGTGTGCATGTGTTGGTGTGTGTGTGTGTGTGTGTGTGTGTGTGTGTCTGTGTGTGTGTGTGTGTGTGTCTGTGTGTGTGTGATAATGCAGGCTGGCATAGACTCATAATTTTTATTCTTCCTCTTCATCATTTCCTACCTGTATGTACCACTGCTGCTAGCAATTTTTGAATATATTAGACCTTTTTTAATATTCTATATCTAATCTGCCTATATATCTATTATCCGTTTTTTTGTTTGTTTATCATCCTTAACTATGTGTGATATATTTCTGTGGCCTCTCCTCCCCATGTCTAATAATTTTTTTTGTATCTTCTCCAGGATGAATGACATTTCTGAGAATCTGAGAGTTCTGTTGTTGTCCTGTGTATAGTATAGATGGTCATTCACTAGCTAATTTATCTAAATTTCTACAGATGTGGTTTGGTTGTTTTAGCACACAGATCAACTAAACCTCAGGGAGAATTTTCTGGCTCTGAATGTCAAAGTGCTAACCAGGTCCTTCACGCTGGCTGGGTCAAGGCTCCATCACCTCTGCACACACCCCTCCCCTCCCACTTCCCCTTTAGGGGTGATCCATCCTCAGCTTGTGCCCAGCCAATCTCATGAAGACTCATTCTACCATAAGCCTCATTCTCTGGACATCCTGGATTATAGGTAGTTTCCACAAATCTCCTGAACTTAGCTTCTAGGCATCTATTTCTACAGGAAAGTTGCCATCATCGTTACCTTTGCCTGAGGTCTGGTTTGTTGTGATAGGAAACAAGGCAGAAGGCTGGTGTAAAGGCAAGTTTATCTGTTTTAGGAATAGTAAGGCTTGCATTGTTTCCCAATGTTTAGGCCAGTTTCCTCTCATTTGTTGCCTGATTTGGGCTTATTGGGTTGCAGGGTTACTCTGTCATGCACAGAAGCATGCTATAATAGCTCTCTGACATGCTTGCCACATTCTGTCCTAAATGCTTTGGTTCTTCAGGGTATTTTGTGGCTGTGAAACTTGCATAGAAAGGATTTTCTTCTTCAGTTTTGTTAGAGAATACCGTTGGTGTATTGACAGACTTCATTAGTTCTGTAGGTTACTTTAGGTGATATAGATGCTTTATCAAGAGTTTGTAAGAGTATATAAACATAAAACATCTTCCAATTGTGATTCTGTGTGTATGTGTGTGTGTGAATCCTGCTGAAAATTTCCATCAATGCTTGTAGTGTTTATTTTAGAGATATTTTGCCAAATGTATTAAAATTCTTCACACTTAATTTTATAGATAGTATAGGTAGGATCTCTTTCTTGATTTCCTTTTGAGTAGTTAAAAGTTATTGATGTGCAAAATACTACTAATCTTTGTATACTGACTTGTTTCTTGCAATGCTACTGAATTATTTTTACTAAATCTAATAGTTTTATAGAGGCATCCAGGTCCTCTGTGTGTGTGTGTGTGTGTGTGTGTGTGTGTGTGTGTGTGTGTGTATGTCTGTGTGACCATTTCATCTGTAAGTAGAAGTGGTTAATGTCTTCTTTTTCAATTCAAATGCCTACCCCCTGCCCAGCTCTGGCCCAGTTGCTTTGCTCCATAAGTTTTAAACTCTTAACTTTATTACCAACCATAGAAAGACTACTCTTGTCTCAGAGTCCCACTAGGGACAAAGGAGTCATCTTTTGTCCAAGATGCTGGATACCTTCTGATTCCTTAACCTAACTTACTGAAAGAGGGCATTTTGGTTTCTCTGGAGGGATCTCATCAAGTAATCAATAAATGATCCATAAGTAAAGAATGCTTTTGGCAGCCTACCCAAGAGAACCTCTCTATTTAGTCAGAATCACCTCTTCATAAATGAGAAAGAAAAAATATGTTCTCTGTTTCTATTTTGTTTTGTGTCAGTTCCTGTGATAGACATTTCCGGGCTTGGCTGGTTGAAGACACCTAATATGCATCTAATTTGCTCAGGAATGATGTAAGTCCTGAAGATCTTGATTTCTGAGATTGCAAAAATACATATGGCTTGCTCTCCTTTTGAATTGCTTCTCTCTCTCTCTCTCTCTCTCTCTCTCTCTCTCTCTCTCTCTCTCTCTCTGTGTGTGTGTGTGTGTGTGTGTGTGTGTGTTTCATATTGAGTATTAACCCAAAGCCATTCTAGCAGCAACGGAGGTCTATAAATAAGTATCACAGCATTTCCTCAAGAGAAATATTACTTTCTTCATTTTAATAGTGTTTTTATTATGTTTATACTTTTGCTTTTTGGCTATAAAAACACACATTTCATAATCAGAGTAGAATAAAAGTTTCCTTTCCCAATCCTAATGTTTAGACACTGTGATAGCTCATACTGGTTGTCAGCTTGATCACATGTGGGTTCAACCCAAACCTGAGCAGCTGTGCCTGCTTGTCAAAGATTTTCTTGAGTGGATCATTTCAGGTGGGAAGAACACCCTAAATCTGGTGGCAGCCACATAAAAGGACATAAGGAAAAAAGAAGCTTTTACTTTAAGCCAGTTTTTTTCTCACTCTTGTTGACAAGTTCATTTATCCCAATGATGAGAGAATCTGTCTCTGGTATTGAACCCACTTTTTCAGGACTGTATCATAGAAGGAAGATCAGCAGCTCTCCAGGACCTACCTGGAACTCCAGCACTAGATTGGGTCTGTTGAGACATCAGTTACATGGACAAAACAACTGCTGGGTTCTTGGCCTTTCTGCTGGAAGATATTTACTCATACCACAGCCTATAAATCACTCTAATAAATTCCATATACATACAGAATATTTATATACATATATAATGAGTATATAGGTCTGTCAGTTCTGTTCCTATAGAGAACACTGGCTCACACATATGTACATTTGTATGTATTTATACATAAACATGCATTATTTGTAACTTATATGTACACATGTATTTTAAGTCAAATTTATTTTTTGTAGTTGGTTGGTCAGCATCACTGGTTATGCTAGAGACATCTAAGTGTTAAATGCAAGTGGGTTTTGCAGCCCAGGAACATGGAGAACCCTTCCCTGCACTCAGAACTTGATCCCCATAAGATGCTTCTGATAAATGCTGTCTTGGCATTCAGGAAAATGGTCTATGACCATCATCCTAGCTGCCACAGTATCTTCCACGCCCCTGAAACATTTCATCTGCCACATCTGACTCCAGCTTCAGGATTTTCATGTTACAGCAGAATGATTCCCCTTTCTCTTGGTCTCATTTTATAGCATCTAATATCTGTTTCAACTTTAACATACTGTGGTTACTGCCCAATAAAACATTAAAAACATAGTTGTTAATTTTTTAAAGCTATAAACATTGTTGGTTTTTGCTTTATTTTTTTTTCTGTTGACTCTTATTAGGTCCTACACTGAATCAGTAATGCTGGGGTAAAGGCTAGAATTCCACGGGAATACAATTTCTGAACCAGTCTCAAGACAATTTGTTCACATACCGAGTTTCTTACAGGAGTGGAGGATGAGAGGTGGGGATGGGGATAATTGTGTTAATTAGTCATTTACTCCAGTCTATGAACAAGAGCATGTGCTGATAGCTACGTTCTCATTTAAATCTGAACTGTCATATGCAGGCTGGTGCAGTGGGTACCAGTTTACTACCAGCTGGTAAAATTTTAGGAGGCTTTGGAGCTCAGCTCGGGGAAGAAAGTCATTGGTGATGGGCCCCTGAGGACTGTAGCACTGCCTCTGCCTCCTGACCAAGTGTCACATTTGTACCCACTGCCCTCCCCATGTCCTCGCCTCCATAGCTTATCTCATTCTTCCATGCTTGGTCCACTGAGATAAATGGAGACCCTAGGAACTATGAGCCAAGAAGAACCCTTCCTCTCAGGTTCTGCCACAAGCCACTCTGTCAGAGTGACGCTACAGTAACTCACACAGGGTGTGTGAGGATGTGGTACCTAGAGTGATATTTGTAGCAGCTTCCCCATCTGTGACTCATGAAAAGGAAGGGTTCATTGACATGTTGGCTCCATTAATATGAAAGGTAGAGCCAACAGCAGTCACTGCCCTTGAGTTTGATAAGTTGTCCTTACAGGTGAGGGTGCAGACATACGATGGGGTATATCTAGGAAAGCTTTCTGAGTCTGTGACAGGCTCATAAGTGATTCTCATACTGGGCTGCATGTGGTAATTCTCTCTTCTGAGTGGATCCCAGAAACAAAGTGAAGCTACTGGCATCAGCACCCACTAGTTTCTGTACTGTGACTTTTGAGACCACCCAGACAGTAGATAGTATATGCAATTATGACCACTTTTTCTTTAGTTCTTTTTAAATAAAGTCATCTTGTTTTGTTTTGAGACATGATTTCACTGGTCTTATCTGTCCTGTAACTTGTTATGTAGACAGGTGGTCTCAAACTCACAAAGACCTGCCTGCCTCCACCTCCCAAGTGTTGATATCAAAGGCATATGCCACCATGCTAAGCTCAGTAAAATGTTTTCCACCCTAATTCTTCTCTTGTATTTAGAGTCCAGGTTATGAGGGAAAATAACCATATAGTGATGACAATATCTCCTTAAACGACAACAGAGGGGCTGGGAAGATGACTCAGAACTTAAGAACATTTGCTGCTCTTTCAGAGAACCCATGGTCAGTTCCTACCATCCATATGACTGCTCACAATCATCTGTAACTCCACTTCCAGGGATCAAGATCTCTTCTGACCTCCACAATGCTGCTTTACATATGTGGTACACATACATACTCACTCAGGCACACACACAGTAAAATTATATATATTTCACAATGTAGAAATTGAATTAAATCATGTGGGTTTTCATTGATACCATTTTTTCATCACAGATAATGGTGGTGGTAGTGAATAAACTCTTTCACACTATTCTATGGGAATAAACAGAGAATCAAACAAGGGGAAACAGAAATTGACTTTAAAAATTTCAGTGCAGGGTCTCACTCTGTAACCAAGGCTGGCTCAGAACTCAACAGATAGTCCAACTATCCTGCAACACATAGTGTCTCCACTCTTTCCACACCTTCCTGAGTATGGGAATTACAGGTGTGAGCCACCACAGTCTGTTGGAAAAAAAATGCCTTTTGAAATGCTATTCCTTATAAAACATAAAGGTCCTGCTGATGAAACAGGACTGTGGTAGACGCTGGTTCTGTTACATTCAGCCAGAAGCAACCACCACAAATGTTTAAAGTCAATCAGAGCAGCCATTAGATGTCATGTAAATAATGAAAGAGAGGAAGATGAGCTAGCTTAGATCATAAATAATGAAAGGGAAAAATGTCAACTGACTGAAATTTCCATTTCTTGCCAGTCTGTGTGATTAGAGACAAACGCTCCTCTCCACAATTTCATAGGAAGTCTGAACATCACATCTTCTGTTAATTCTTTTTTTTTAATTTTTGTTTTAATTTTAAGAAATAGAAATCTGTGAAGTTTCCGCTTTCTTCTAGTCAAATGAAGACCAGAAAACTTATGTCTGTCCTGGAGTTACAACCCCAGTTAAAGTAAATGTACACACTGATTAAAAAGTACAGGCTGATGACTAGCTCAGATTTGATAATTGTAAACAAATTGTCCTTTTGACATGGATAATTATTAAGCCGGTTTTATTGTGGAAATATATCCTGAGATCCTGGGTAGAATATTTAATATGTTAAGTAGATTATTAGCCCTACAACTTCCTGGGCTTTTCCCTTTATTTTTCTTAGAGAAACATAGGACCTGGGATGGGTGCTGAAAGAGAAAGATGAACCAAGAGAAATGGGTGTAGGCCTAAGAAGAAGCACTGAATACACTGGACACCCCCCCAGGCTAACTAGACAAAACCTCAATTAGAATTTCTCTCAGGCTGCCTCTCAAATTGTTTCTATGCTGTGTAGTTTGAATGAGATGTTGCTTATAGTTTTGGGTATTTGGTTATTTAGTCCCCAGTTTGTGGAGCTGGATGTGTGGCCTTGTTAGAGAAAGCACATCACTGGGAGAGGGTTTGTGAGGTTCAAAACCACATGCTAATCCTAGTGGACTCTCTGCATTCTGCTTATGGAAAAAGATGTAAGTGCTCAGCTCCAGCTTCAGCCTCCATGCATGCTAGCTGCCCTGCTTCCCTACCATAACGCTGATCGACTCTTAACTCTCTAAATCTGTAAGTTCAAAATAAGCCCAACAATAGAAATGATAACTAAGGTATTTATTTTGTGGTTTTGACACCCTTGTTGTGCTGTGTCACAGAGTGTGGTTTCTGGTCACGGCTGCTTGGAACTCTGTATACCTCGTGTTTGAACATTTACTTCTTTTTCTCAGTTTGCATAGGGTTTTTTGTTTTGTTTTTGCTATAATTCCATTAACTGGTCTGTTTTTTGTAGTTGATTCCTTCTTCTTTACTATGGATTCTCAGGTTTGATCTCTTGAACACATCTTAGATCTTTTGGAAATATCATTCATGCTCCTTATTTTTTTTCTTATATATGTTTGTTTAAATTATTGTTTTCACTTTGCTCTCCATCCTTGGAATTAATTCTTCTGCATGGTCTTATGTGTTAGTTATTTGTTGCAGTTTTTATTTGATTGTCCAAGTACTCAATTTGAAGTGTTTCTGTTTGGTCCCTTTTTAATCTTCTTGGTGTATTTTTTCACCATATTTTAGATTTTATTTTCAATTTTTTTGTTATATTCCCTTTGAGAAATCTACTAGAGACCTGAGATAGATCCCTTAATTCATGCATCTGTTTATTTAAATCTTCTGATCTTTATGACTATTAAATTTGAGATTTTGGAATCTGTATGATCATTTATAGTGGTATTATGTTCTGGAACATTGTTGTAAATATTTGTCCCCACTGCTGGTTTAATAAAATAATGATTGGCCAGAAAGCAAACAGTAAGCATGCCAGCTACCAGACTAAGATAACTCTAGGAAGAGGAAGATATACCAAAAGATGCCAGTAGACATAGAGGAAAGAAAAGCAAGATGTCACTCTGAGAAAAGGTACTAAGCCACATGGCTACTCATGAGTTAGTTTGAAAGTTAATAGTAAGTTATATGACTGAGTTATAGGCCAATTAGCATGAAATTAGTTTAAGCTTTGTGCAATTATTTAGGGCCAAGTGACAGCAGGGCTGTGAGTGGGTCTGAACTCAGGGATAGGCCAGAAACTTCCTATTACAATCATTACAGTCTTTTAAAAAGTAACACCCTGGTTTCTTCTTCAGACACACCAGCTATCTCGGTCATTTCAGGTTCTCTTATAGGGAAGTTTGTTGGTTAGCAATGGGTCATGAGTGGTGGATGTTTCATATTCTATGTCATGTTTCATATATCTGTTGGCGTGAGTTTTGATTTACCCCTTTTCTGAACCTATTTGAATGTTTCCTGTGATACTTCAAAGAAGGACAGCTGAATTCATCCATGGGGACTAGTGAAACTTGGGGGTGAGTAGCAAGGGGAATCAATGAGATGATCCCACCCTGCTATGTGCTAACAGTACAAGGGTGGTACTACACACTAAGCATCAGGACAATAGATGGAGTCAAAGCTCCAGTCATTGCCTGGATTTTGTGAACTCAATGAGGGCAGAATACCCAGACTATGTAATATTTGAAGTCTGGTCTGTGATTAGAGATTCAGGCTATAAGTAACTTTTAGGACCACAAGGATGCAGACTTAAAATTCTGACCTGCAGTTACCTCTGGGGCCTCAAATGTCAGAATCACACACCCACATTTATCTGAAAGGTAGTTAAAACCAAACTTTGGACCCTGCACTAATCTCTGAGGCTACTGGGGCTAGAAACCTGATCACATTGTATTCTCTGCTTCCACAAGAAGCCTAGACATGTTGTATACTCTCTGGTCCCACAGAAGCCAGTAGTCAGGTGCCTCATATAAGAAGTTAGAAATATCAAAATCATTCCAGTTTTTCATCATTAACCATAAAAGCCCAGAAAGCATGCATAGAAATATTTCAAACACTCTGAACCAAGAATGCTTGGCTTTGCTATCTTAGTTAGGTTTTATCATTGCGAATAGATGCCATGACCATGGCAGCTCTTACAAAGAAAAACTTTTAACTGGGGTTGGCTTACAGTTCAGAAGTACAGTACATTATCACCAGGGCAGGAAGCATGGTGGCACACAGGAAGACATGGTGCTGAAGAGGTAGCTGAGAGTTCTACGTCTGGATTGGCAGGCAGCAGGAAGAGGTACCCTGAACCTGGCTTGAGCATCTGAAAAGTTAAAGCCTACCTCCAGTGACAAGCTTCCTTCAACATGGCCACACTTACTCCAGGGCCACACCCACTTCAACAAACCCACACATCCTAATAGTGCCATTCTCTATTGGTCTATGCGACCATTTTCTTTCAAACCTCCACATTTTATTTCCTGGCCCCCATAGGCTTGTAGCAATATCACAATGAAGAAATATACTTAGTCCAACTTCAAATGTCTCAATAGTCTATCACAGTTTCAGCACTGTTTATAAGTCCAAAGTGTCTTCTGAGATTCATGAAAATTCTTTCACTGTAATTCTCCTGTAAAATCAAAATAAAAAGAAGATTTCATACTACCAACACAAATGGCATAGGGATTCCCATTCCAAAGAGGATGAAAAGGAGCATAGTGAGAAAATACTGGACCAAAGCAAGATCAAAAACCAACTGGACAAACTCCAGGCTCTGCATCTCTATGTATGATGTCAAAGTGTTCTTTAAATCTCCAACTCTGAGCTTTGTTGACAGCAGCAAACTTCTTTCTCTTGAGCTGGTTCCATTCCCTGATGACAGTCTCCTCAGCAAGTATCACCTACTTCTGTGACGTCTCTAACATTCTAGAGTCTCTAAGACAATCCAAACTTCATAGCTTCACATAGTGGCTTCTCCAGGCACACACCTGTTCCCATCAGCTTTCCTTCATCACAGAGGGAGATTCCGTAACTCGCTTCTTTTATCCTTAACTCAAAAGCCAGAACCTTGTGGGTGAAGCTGCCAAGTTCTGCTGCTTGCCGGTACTGAACCATGCCCTCCCCCCAATTCAATTATATTTTTGCTAGCTTTCTGTTTTCAGTGGTATCCTTCACTGCCTAAACTTGGCTGTCCTTGAACTCACTGTCTAGACCAGGTTGGTCTTGAACTCAGAGATCCAAAAGCTTTTGCTTTGAGTGCTGGGATTAAAGGTGTATACCACAATGCCTGGCCCTAACCCTGTCTTTAGTTCCTTTTCACTTTTCTAATTAGTTTCCACAATTTGGAAGCTTAGCTGGGTTGGGTCTTGCTCTGAAGTCACGACTTCTTTTATTTTATTTAGCATCAGACTCTTCTTTAATATTCTTCCCAGTGTCTCTTTTTTTCTCAAACTGTACATTTTGTATTTTTCCTTGCTCACCTTGATCCTTTGCTCCTTTTCATTATATATCTGCATAATCATGGCTATAAATAACCAAGAAACATAGTCAATACTAGGCTGTCTGAAAATTTTCTCAGTCAAAGCTGTGAATTTACTAGGAGGTATGGTCTTATTGGAGGAGGTGTGGCCTTGTTGGAGGAAATATGTCACTGGAGTTGGGTTTGAGGTTTCAGATACTCAAGCTAGGCGCTCTCTCTCTCTCTCTCTCTCTCTCTCTCTCTCTCTCTCTCTCTCTCTTTCTGCTGCCTGCTGATCCAGATATAGAACTCTCAGCTACTTTTCTGGCACCATGTCTGCCTATGGGCTGTCATACTTCCTGTCATGACAATAATGTACTAAACCTTTGGTTTCCTTTATAAGAGTTGTTATACTCAAAGTGTCTCTTCACAACAATAGAAACCCTATGACAGGGACTAATTTAGTTTTTCACAAACAGATAAATAGATAGTGACAATCTGGCACATACATAAAATGGAATGCTATACAAGTTTAAAGAAAGCAAAATCACAAAACTTGAAGGAAAATTGATGTACACAAAGTGAGGTCACCTAAACTCAGAAAAGAAAAGTTCTCAGATTCAGATCCTAACCAATAATGTAAGCATCTACATGTATATAAAATGTACATGTGGGTATAGTTTATTATAAAAAAAAAAGAGAAGAAAGAACCATACTAGCAGATGAGGAGGGATGGAGTATAAGTAATAAACCCTTGACTCAAAAAGGGGGATATAAGGTGAATTATTTTCGACTTTTAATTGTCATGAATTTTGGATTATTTGTGGGGGGAGTTGCTTTTGTTTTTGTGGTAAAGAGGAACATAAATGTATAGCTGATAGTAAGTATAAAAGCCCCATGGCTTCATAATGGAGCTATTCTAACTGTTGGGAAGTTGTTGAGATATATAGACTTGGGGTTTGGGCAAGTACTTCTTAGAGTGGGTACTTTAACTAGCCTTGTAGTGTTTTTGTTTTAATTTGCAAGTTTTTCACAATGAAGTGATTGTCCCTGTGTGTGTGGTGGTGGTGGTGGTAGTGGGGAGATACTAGAATTATAGCTTCTATACAATTTTTATAATTAAAAAATAGCAATACAAAAGATCTCTGGGATGCCAATTTTGAGTTGGAGGTTAACGTTTACTAAAAAATAAACACAAAGTTGCCCACATTTCAGTCCTGGAATGCCAACCTTATGCACAAGGTAAAGGAGCAATGCTTGCTGAGCCTTCCAGCATCGCAAATAGTTAAAAGGTTGATGGAGAGAAGCCACCTGTGGGGCAGACATGTTCAGAGCCCACCTGCTGCAGCCTGCACATTCCCCTCGTGTGTCCCCTTCACAAATGTGCACTGCCAACCTCCAGTCCCCGTGCAGCTGCTCCGTGAGCCTCAGATCAGAGCGCAGCAATGGGAACAAATGCTCCCACTATAGCTCACGTGCTGCTCTACCAACTGTCAGCAATTGTAAGGCGTGTTTCTGACACTCATTCTCCCCAGGCATGAGTTCCCGGAAGGTGGCTGACAGGTAAAGAGTGAGTTTTTGCCAAGATCCCTTCAATGGTGCAGAAAGCTACCTGCCATCTCTGGAAATCAGCAGAGAACCCAAGAAAAAGCAGGGCAGTAGGGAACTGTCTTCTGGCTCTGGAGGCTTCAGCATGAGTTGGAAGCCAGCTAGTCCACTGACACAGCTAAAACTCTAGCCATTTATTTATCTACTTGCTCAACAGGTACCCAAGTGTGACCTGTGCATGTGAGTTGATGTTTAAATAGATACGAATTCGGAAACAATGAGTTGTATTACAGCTAACAGGACAAGTAAGCCTGGCTCCTTTCATAGCATTATTATATGAGGATTAAACTCTCTGTGGATTTTCCAATTCAGTATTCTCTATTCTTTACAGCAATGACCGTCTCAGCATGGATGTGCCAGACTGTACATCTGGCCATCGTGACCCAGGTGACAGTAGAGGTGCAAAAAGAAACAAGTAGCTGTTCAGACTCTAGTATGAAGGCAGCATTAGCAATAGCACTGCTGGGCTACAAAGAGGGGATGTTAGAGCCAGAAGAAAACATGACTTCAGAGAAAGCTAATCCACCCCTCCCTGACTGAAGAGTCAGAAGAACACCTGGCAGAACATTAAAGCAGTTACCTTTCTTCTATCCCATAGTTGTTCTGTGTATTTAAAAGACTCACAGGCAATTACTAATTGTACTACCTGAGAATACCTGAGATAATCCTTCTATAAGTCAAAAAGGTTAAATTAAACCTTGGCTTGACTGCAGAGGTTTCAGAACACTATATTTGTTGTGTAAAAATATAGACTTGAGTTCAGATTCCAGTACTCACATAAAAATCTGGGTGTGATAACAAGCATGTATAAGCCCAGCACTGGAGAGGCAGAAACAGTCGTAGCTCCTGAGATTCAATGCTCAAACAATCTTAATAAATTGATGAGTTCTAAGCCAGCATCCACCTTTGGTATACACACACACACACACACACACACACACACACACACACAAACTGATGCATGCATGTCTTCCCCCCATGGCGCATGCATAGACTATGTACATATATACAGGGTTTGGGACCCATGTGCTACAGTTGCCTTTGAGAATACATCCCAAATGACCTGAGGAGCCACACCTCTTAAAAATCCTATCACCTTCTTATAGTGTGAAGCTAGAAGTCTAAGCACAGGTGTTTGGGGGGCATTTTGGACCCAAATTTCAGCATCTTCAATGATTGACAATGGATTTTGGAGGAGGCTGCTCCACTGTGCACTGTACATCAGAGACAAAAGAACCTGCACCTTTCATGTACAGGGCCTGCTTATTTCACAGGCATCTCAGGAGGACCGTCTGACACTCTATCCCCGGAGCAGAGGGCAGGCAGCTGACAAGCAGCAAGCAGAAATCTCTGGAACCTCGTTGTCCTCTGAGGGTTTCTTTCCAGGGATATTCTAAAAAGGAGACCCTACACCTGTCCAATCTGAGATGAGCACTAACAGCGACAAAAAAAAGGCATGTCAATAAACAATTTAAGGATTAATTTCTTAAAATCCAATTTCACTTTTTCCCTTAATGTTTAGTTTCAGTCACATCTAGTAATGCAGTAGACAGAGTATACCAGCTCACTAAAGTAGCCTGGCATTGACCTCACAGCCAGTCAAAGCCGCCACATTTGAACTTTGATTTCAGCCATGATGAAAGGGTCCATACCACAAAAATCTGCAATGCTGACTACTCAGAAAAGCCACTTGCTCTATACTCATCAGCACCGATTACATCAGCTCCTGAATTTTTGGGGGAGGGAGGGAGAGAGATAAAGTAGTCACTATTCTATCAAAATTAAACATTTATCCAATGCACCAGCTCTCTCTGGCCACAGCATGATCCAAGTAGAATCACTACACAATAAATATTAATAACACGTGCTGCGGTACTCCTTCCGTCCACTAGACACCTCCATCAACCTAGGAGCTGTCAACGTGAATAGCATAAAACTGCAAGTTAACCTCGGCATTTTCTAAAGGGCTTGGTCTCTGAAAGCTTAAGTGCTGTTTCCGAACTGAATGCTGAACCCAGAACTGGATCAAAAATGCCTGTCTCAGTGCCGTGGCCTTGATTCCTCACAAACCAGTCTGCACAGGACTCGGGATTGGAGAGACTCCTCTAAAGAAGTCCGCATACTGCTGTCCCAGCCCTGCCTCTGTGCAGTGGGAAACATACTCTGGTAAAGCCTATGCTTCACACAGCAGTTTCCAGTCTAACGTTATTGTTTCACGTGACATGGAGCTTCTCAGTGAATCTGAATCAGTGCTCTGTACAGCCAGATGCTGGACTATTGTCTTCTGCACAGAAGCAAGAACCTGAGTGTCCCACAAAACGCAAGCCTCCCAGGCAAGCAATAGGCAGCACTGGGTGGCTCTTGGAGTCGAAATGTTTTTCCTATTTGATTTACTTAATTGAGCTAATGGGTTCTGTGATCAGCTCAATAGCCCAGTAGCTAAGTCATCATTAGCTCTTCTCTCAGCTAACACAATAATGACCCTTAAATCGTCTCCAGCATTTCCAATTACCTTTGAAAACATGCGGAATGTCAGAAACCCTAACAGAAAACATACATGATGGGATGTTTATGGAAAGTTGCCTCTCTCTCACATTAGCAATTTTTACAAATTCTTTTGAATGTCAAGGAGAATGGTGAAACAAATTATAAAGTGAAAAGAAGAGACATTATCTCAGGAGTCAATGAATCTACAGTATTCAGGGTTTCTCTAGCCCAAACATCACATTTATGATGGAGAGAGCCCAGTTAGATGATAATTACCTTGTAATGATAACAGAGACAACAAATGGTGGCCACATTAGAACACCTCTCCCCATTTTCTGTTATAAAGTTCTTTCACTAGCCTATTAAAAATACTCCTATTACAAATTAGAAACGAAGGGACACTTAAAGATGCTTCAAATTCTGAGCAGCATAGGCCTCGGACCACCCTTTTCTCTCTTTAGTTTTGTGTTTACCATCCACACCACTCTCCCTGATCTTGCTTCTCACAGGCACTGTGACCTTTAACCTTCACTGTCTACCACACCAAACTAGAATTACCTAAAAGACACATTTCTGAGCAAGTCTCTGGTGGCATTTCCAAAGACTCCATTAACTATGGGGGAGACCCATCCTGAGATGGAGATGCCATTTCACAGGTTAGGCGTGCCACCAAATGAAAGAAATGAGGCCTTTGCATCGGCATCCTCTTCCTCTGCTTCCTGATCTGCTGAGATATCAGCTGGCAGCCTCCTGCCACCACCAATGGGAAAATGATGCACCAACATGCTTTCCTTCCAGCAGGGACTGTCCCCTTAAACTGTGAGACAAAATAACCCCTCCCCCTTCCTTAAGGGATGTGCTGTTTAGTATTTGGTCAAAGTGATGGCCAACGTGACTGAAATAAGCTCGAGTGAAAAGCCACGAAGTACCCGATAGAGATGTGGAAAGGACATGGGACATAAACAAGACCAAGGCTTTGCGCCTGGTCTGCGAGCTTGGAGGAGGAACTGTGCTGGACACCATAAGACAGCAAGGGTGGAGAGACGAGGAAAAGTAGAAATGTAGAAATAGTCAGCGAGTGAGTTTACAAGTCACCTCCCATTAGGTCCTGCAGCTCATTGTGGATGTTGGGATAAAGGCTAGAATCCCCCAGAGGCAGTTTCTCATCAGAACTTCCAGTCTGTGGTTGAATCATAAGGCTTTATGATGTTTCCTCACTGTAGTCAGAGTGGAGAGAAACACATCTTGCTGAGCAATTCACAGGAGAGTGATGAATTGCACCTAGTCTAACTTTGTTAATTCACAACAGGGAAAAATTATTGTCACAGTGTCTGGAGTAGCTGTCACCTGTCCATCTCAGTTTCTACCCTACAGCACAATCTGTGGAGCTTAGGGGCTTTTCTGAGCAGCACACATCGTTATTTACCTTTGTATATCCATTGCCTGCTGTGGGCATCTGACACATTGACAAGACCTGAGAAATGCCGAGGAAATGAGTGAATAATGGATTGTTATCAAGGGCCCCTTGTTGACTATACATCCCAGAATACAGTAGGCAGGCCTAAGAAAGAGTGTCAGCTTTTCACTATGCATAGAAGCCCTGAAGGAACTTCTCAATGTTCTCTCCACCACAAGATCAACTCTCTGACCCCAAAAAGTTAAGAGCCATTCCCAGAGCATGCTCAGTTCATTGATACTTCCTTCCATTGTGTGACACTGATGTGATGGTACATACTGCCAATTGACTGAACTTGATTGGATCCACAGTCCACTAAGAGGTCATGTCCAAGAAGCATTGCCTAGAAGAGGAGATCCTCTCCAGAATGGGCAGCACCTGTAGGGGGAGGCCCACATACAAAGGAGTCTGAAGAGAAAACAAGGCTCTTTGCTTGTCTGTCTTCGCTTCTCTCTGGTAAATAAATCCGTCTCTGTCTCTGACATCAGAATGCAGCCTCTTCCAGCCACTCCCACCAGCCCCATCCTGAATCAAAGAACAGCAACTCTCCAGGAATCCTTCAGGCCTTTACTGACAGACTGGGACTGCTGAGGTGTCCAGCCCTGTGGATTGAGTAACCACTAGATTCTCAGCCTTCCCAACGTGCAGCTGTTGTTGAAGCTTACAGCAGTTATAGACATATGAGGCAGGCCAGGTAAAGAGTTCCTCTCCATAATGTATATTCATCCAGGTTGTTCTCTCTCCCCACCCAAGAGAAGCCTAAAGTGCTCTGGCACTTGCCAGCTGGGTCTTATCATACAAACCTCATTTTCCCCACCTCTACCATTTGAGGCATCCTCCCAATTCACACCCAGAGGCTCTCCTCTGAAGGAAGACTTCCTAGACCAGAGGAACACTCCACACAGAGCAGGATCCTGTCCTTGGGCAATCTGCTAGATGACTATAGACATCTGGGTGTCAAGGAAGCTGTAAAATTGTGAGTACTCCTTCCAGATCACCCACAGCAACATGACAAAAGATGATGAATCTTTGTGAGAGGGTGTGACCCTTGATCAGTGATTGGCTCAAATCTTAGGCCTCGTTAACCAATAAGTTTATTTTCAGGTAAAGCATAGCTGGTATGTTTTCCTGTCTTCATTTAATTGTAATTTTAAAATTACATTTAGCATAATTGAAATTTTGAGTTCAAATCTCTGAATTAAAACTTAGGTATGGAGCCCTGATTTTCTCCCTCAGGACTGAGGACACCCTGCATTGTTCATCTTTACACCCTCTCGGCTTGTGCTCATACCATAACTGCCCCAGGCTCTGGTAACAACTGATATTTTCTCTGTAAGTACTTTGGCATTTTCAAGAGTGTTAAATGAGAGAAATTGCTATGGAATCTCTTAGGCTGGCTGCTGTTTCTCAGCACAAATGCCTTTCTCACCCATCCTCAGCTGGTGTGGAACCAATCATTTCTCTTATTTATTTTATCCAACAAGTAAATAGAATGGAACTAAGAAAAGTAGAGAGTCCCCCTTACTAAGATTTGCGACAACCTTGATGCCATGTTCCAAAGTTGGGTGGGGTTTACTTATTGGTCTAGTGGCAAGGTCCATAAGCAGCACAGGCCATATGGCAACTCACAATATTTGTGCCTCAACTGCCTGAGGTTTGATTCTTGAAAAAGTTGGTATAGTCCTTGTTCCATGGAATTTAATATTAGAGAAACACTATTAATTTTAGTATATTTTCAAGTACCAGAATGATTGCAAGCCTGTCTGTCTGTCTATTCTAATTAATCCCTTCCTTACTGGCTAGGGACATAGCACAATAATAAAATGCTTACTTCAAATACATGAGGTTATAGGTTCAATCCCTAGTAGTTTCAAAAAGATTTTAATAGAACCGAGATACTTTGCATAGCTTACTTCATATATCATTTTTTTTTTACATTTGCCTCATTTGTTGTATTTTTTCCTTAATAGATCCAAATAGATGACAGGTTTGTAAGTGGGCAGAAGATAGAATGGTAGATGTAAGGTAGGTAGATGATACACAGACAGACAGACAGACAGCTAGGTGATAATGATAGGTAGATGATTGACAGATGGCTTTTCCCCCTTAATCACTGAAGAATGGTAGCATCATATACCTTTGCCAGCCACTGCTATATTGTTTCCCAAGAGCAGAGGGCATTCTTATCCCTAGCCACAGGACAGTTACCAAAGGAACACAAACTTCATATCATACCATTACCTCCTCCACAGCCCATACTCAGATGTTATTGACTTTCTGCCTTTTGAAGCTAAAGGATCCACCTCATTTCTGTCATCTCTCTTAAGTTTTCTGAGTCTAAAACAATGTCTTTGCCCTTCTCTGTCTATCTTGACTTAGACCTTTTGAAGTTTTTTAGTTTGTCTTTCTATTTGGTTTTGCTGATATTTCTTCCTGCTTAAATTTGGTCAGGGACATTGGCAGAAATTCCACAGAGGTGACATTAGGTTCTTCCAAGAGATGGTATCAGGAGTCTGTAGATGTCAGATTGTTCAAATATTGGTGATGTTAACTTTTTAAAAATCCGTTAAAGGACATCTGCCAGGCTTGGCCACCAAAGTGGATAGTATCCTCTGAAGGACAAGCTTCCAGGAACCCGAGACCACCTGCTTTTCTGAACTCTCGACCCTGCTCCCTTTGAGCTAATGGTTGTTGGCCTTGTTATCCAGGATGTATTGCTCATTTTCTGCCTGGGACCCACAAAGCCTTGGCTCCACAGCTGCCCTTCTTACTATTTTGGTCTGAGAACCTAATGCATGTTGGGTAGCAATGAGCATCACCCAGCCACTGCCTGCTGGCCACCCGGGCTCTTCTGCATGCCTGTGGTACCCAAATGAACCGGTATTGACCAACTCCGTGGGTGGGAAGGAAGAAATTGGCAGAGTGGTAGCTTGCACTCATCTGTCCTGGGAAAAGTCCATCCCAGTCTTTCCTTTTCATTCTTGAAACCGCCAGCTGGTTTTGTAAGACAACTTTCCACCGAGTCATTCAGGGTAAGTCCATTCCCTGGACATCTTCCTGCCCTGGGTCTGGGTCATGGATGTGGTGTTGAAGAAACAGAGCATGCAGGAGACAAAAAAAAAATCAATATCTAATTTCTATATTTAGAACCCCATTGTCATGCAGGCCTGACTAAAGCCAAAGTTCATTAAGAAAAAAAGAATGAATGAAAAAACAAAAGAATGAGAAAAGAGATTGTTTTGAAACATAAGCCAGACTCAGATAGATATCATATCATCTCCTTCACATGTGTAATCTAGATTTGCGTGCGCGCGTGCACACGCACGCGCACACACACACACACACACACACACACACACACTTGTGGGGGAGAAATACTTTACCCCCCCTTCCTGCTCCTGACACAAATATATCTACACATATCAGTACTGCACTCTACATTTTGTGTGTGTGTGTGACAATTGTAAAAATGAAGCCATAAGAAGAGAGGAAGAAATAAAAAGGGGGTGATCTCTATATAACATAAAGGCAGGCAGAA
This sequence comes from Sigmodon hispidus, assembly GCA_004025045.1. NCBI lineage: Eukaryota > Metazoa > Chordata > Mammalia > Rodentia > Cricetidae > Sigmodon > Sigmodon hispidus. Next base: position 2,416 of record PVIH01010506.1, on the reverse strand, counting down.
AGGGCACTATTTGGGGAAAAGAAGACCAAGAGTGGGTTGGGCAGGGAGGAATGTTGGGGGGGGAGTCATGATGTGTGTGAAAATTCCACCATGACCCCATTACCGTGTATGTTACCTTGAAGACGGAGGAAAGGGAGGGGAGAAGGAAAGGAGGCGGGAAGAGAAAGGAGCACAGAGGACAAGGGAGGGAAGGAAGCAGGCTGACCATGGCTTTCTAAACCCAGCCTGTTGACTAGGGAAAGCCTCCACCCAGAATCCTACATCACACTGAGGCAGGTGGGCGGGACATGGCTTCATCCCTCTCCCTCCTGTTCTTAGTACCCAGTGCCCAATGGTCCCCAAGGAAAATGGAGAAGCAAATACAGGATGGAGCTAGTCCCTGGCAGAGAGCTAGCCTGTGTCTGGCAGAAAGCTAGCCCATGCTTGGCAGAGGGCTAGGCGTGCTTGGCTTCTTTTTTTCATTTGAGTTTAGAGGCTACCTTATGGATCAGTCTCTAGTATTGATTGACTGGTTCACAGTTTCAGTGGCCTTTTCCAGAGGATCCAGTCCAGCTCTGTGACAGGAGAGCACTGAGGAGGTGGAAGCTTAGATTTCTCTGGATGTCTTTTTCTGTAGAGTCCAGGTATTTCAAAAAGAAAAATAAATGGTCTATGACAAGTACAGAGGAAATGATTCAAGGTGACAAAGTCAATGCTCATGAGTGGCCAAAGTATCTGCTACACAGTCACACTCTAAGTTCTTCCTAAGGCACAGGCCATGCCTGGCCCCTTCCATTCCCCATCTCCTCCTCTTTCCTCCTCTTTTTCTCTTTCCCCTTATCCGCCCTCTTCCTAAATAACTGTCTCTTCCTCTGTCCTCTCTCTTACGCTCCATCTTACTCCCTCCTTACCCTTGCCCCTGAAGCCCTCCACAGCTCCCTATCCGCACCTCCCACCCCACCACCCCCATCTCTGTTGTAGAATGTTATTTAAATATTTTAAAATGTGCTACATTTGTTTATGCTGTGGAACATTTGTCTAACAATGCAAGGATGTGTTGCATTCTTTTACGTTGCATTTGTTTAACTCTGTGAATCTGTGTTACTTCGTCTGTCTAAAACACCTGATTGGTCTAATAGAGATATGAGTGGTCAATAGGTAGGCAGGCCAATAGGTTGCCAGACAGAAAGAATAACTAGGAGGAGAAATCTGAGAAGGAAGGATCCAACAGTGAGAAAAGGAGAAGGCGAGAGGACATCGGGGGCCGGACACCCACAAGCCATGGAGCAGGAAGTAGAGAAAGATAAAAGCCCAGAGGCAGAAGGCAGAGGGGGTAAGTTAAGTTAAGAAAAGCTGGCTAGAAATAAGCCAAGCTAAGCCTGGCATTCGTAAGAAAGAATATGACTCTGTGATTTATTTGGGAGCTGGATGGAAGGTCTCCAAAGAGCCAAAGATTTAAAAAAAAAAAAAAGACAAAAAGAAAAAACAAAACAAAAACAACTATACTCCTCCCATCCCTCACCCCCTCTAGATCACTTTTGTTCCCTCTAAGCTTCTGTTTTCGTTTCCAGTCTTCACAATGACATGTGTCACACAAACACTTGGAGGTTCAGATAAGACATGGAGCATGTTTGCTGTCTGGCACCTTGAAGTGCACTTCATTTCTGAAGCTCCACCCCTTTCCTAGACATCAAATCTAGATCACCACCTTGCTACACTCCTATCCTTAAATCTTTTTTTTAAGTGACTCCTCCAAGGTTCTCTACTCTTCATTCTTTCTTTCCCGCTGTTCTTCCTCCTCCTCCTCCTCCTCCTTTGAGTCTTGGATTCACAATCTTAAACAGCCTAGAACTCATTATGTAGCAAAGGATAATCTTGAATGTGTGATGGCCCTGCCTCCACCTCCCCAGTGCAGGAATTAGAGAAGAGTTTCTTCATTGGAGAAGCACTGTACCAACTTAGCAGTATATTCAGTCTTCGGGAAACATTCTTGACTGCCACAGCCCTCCGTGCTTCCTGCTTCGAGCTCCATGCTTCCTGTTTCCTTGCCATGCTCTTCCCAATGTCACCTGGGAGGTCATGTCACCCTTTGAGTTAGACTGGAAGATTCTGAGTGCTGGAACCACCCCATATACTGAGCTCTTAGCATATCTCACTGGGACCCCCATCACACAGTAGACACACAACAAACATTGACTGATAGATTGGGAGGTTCTTGTTTGCTTTTTCCTGAGATGTTTCCCCCATAGCTTCTTAAAACAAGTTTATAGACTGGCATGGGTGAGGATTTGTCTGTACAGCTCCATTAGTGCGTTTGAGCACTGGCCTGCCAAGGCAGTGATACAGTCCTCACCTTGTCACATCCAAGAGTTATAGGGACATGATGCTCTCTGCACATTGTCTTTTCTGAGTCTGTATAAGGAAAGCATAGTGTGGT